>PVIH01017885.1:0-40335 GCA_004025045.1 Sigmodon hispidus | reverse complement strand
GATATTTTACTAAATGGGTCTGTGCTGGTCAATTTTTGCCAACTTGACATAAACAGGAGGAGGAGGAGGAGGAGGAGGAGGAGGAAATCCCAAATGAGGAAATGCCCTCTCAAACTGTAGGCATGCCTATGGCCATTTTCTTGATTGCTGGTTGATGTTGGAGGACAAAGCCCATTGTGGGCAGTGATACTCAAGGGCAGGTGATCCTGGCTGGTATAGAAAAAAGATAGAAGAAACCATAGAGAACAAGCCAGTAAGAAGTATTCCTCTGTGGTTTCTGTCTTGGGTTCTGCCCTGAGCTCCTGGCTGTTTTATGTCTATGATGGACCTCTGTGGTGGAAATGCTCTCTGTATGCTGTAAATAAAGTAACTGTTTTGGCCTATGTGGAGCTCCATAGAAGTGGGTGGAGAATCAGAGGATAGACAGGTAGGAGGGCAGAGTTAGCCAGTCTTCATCCAACCCCCGATGAAGAATCATGTAAGGAATACAGATGAGTCATGGGCCAGGACACATGGCAGATAGAATACTAGAAATGAGTCGAATTAAGATGAAAGAGCTAGCTAGTAATGTGCTTGAGACATGGGCCAAACAGTATGAAGTTAATATAAGCGTCTGATTCATTTCTTTGGGAGACAAAAGCCACTGCCAGCAAGGTCAAAACCTCTGGCCCAACAGAAATGTTCTACAACAGACCTCTAAGCTAAAAGCTCCTTTTTTTTCTCCAAGTTGGTTTTGGGTAGTGTTTTGTAATGGAAACAGAAAGTCAACTAGGGAAGGATTCTTTCTAATTTACTGCCAGTTACAATTCTCCCACTAGCATTGCTATGCAGCAAATCTCTTAGTTTGACTAGGCCTGTGTCATGACCTGCATGTGTTTTCAACCCTTGAGGCTTACATGACTATAAGCCTTCAGAGATCAGATTGCTTTAGAGAAGGCAAATGGTTGATTTAGGAGTAAGAGAGAAAGGAGACAGTCATAAGTTTTTACAAGAAAAAGAAAGAGTTTTTGTGAGAACTTCATTCTCTTCACAGCAGGGGATATTCCTAAAGGAGTTACACAGGTTGAGGATGATATTAGAGAGAAATGATGCAGAGATTCAAGCAGCAGGAGGAGATAGAGACCAAAACTTCACAGAGATGTCACTTTTGACCCTGAGGAGAAATTGGAGGAAAGGACATTGTGAAGGTAGGTTAGCCAGAAGTTTGAGTCAGCTTATATTTGACTGCTTTTATTATCCGAATGATGTAGGAGACACAGCTATGTTCTCTGGGAGCTGAGGTTGGGGATCAGGCTGGGATGCGAGAAAAATATGAATCAGTATCACAAGTAAAGGTTGATAGGTCTGCAGTGGAGCTGGTCCTGATAAGCAATGAGCAGTGTTCTCTGTGTCTGCTTTCATCTTTATCTTTTCTGGTCGATGTATGTATGTGTGTATATATGTGTATATACATATACATATATAAATTTGTATATGTGTATGTGAGTGGATGCAGGCACATGTGGATATATGTGTGTGTGTGTATGTGCAGTATTTATCACGTTGTGTTTAATATCTTTACTCATTTCATTCTGGCCAGTGCATATAAGCTCCATATTGTTCTGATTTCTGATGCAGCCTTGCTGTAGACTGGCATAGATAGGTATGGATACCCATTTTTGAATACACAAACTGTTAAGCAGCAATGATAGTAGAAAATGGAACTTCTCTGAGATCCTAGAATCTAGAGGTGTAGGTTCACTCATCACCACTGAAAGAAGTGAAAATTGATCTGAGTCTTGGAGAAAGGATTTACAAAATGGATACTTCAGAAGAGCAGGACCTGGGATAATACTGGGGTTGTTAGGTTCAAAACCTGGGCTCTTGTGGCCTTAACAGGCTTCACTTAGCTACTTACACTCAACAGACTAATGAAAGACATACATATCAGTGAAGAGCAGAAGGGAGACTTACCCAATGTAGACACTTTGGAAATGGGAAAAGATAAAGGATTCTGGCATGAAGATGTGGTTTAAATAGTGGGCAAGTCAGCATTGCTCACCAGTGTTCTGTCTTTCTCATTGCCTGCTCTTTGGTCTCCCCGACTAGGTGTTCTAGTGATCCCTTAGAATGCTGTAAAATGTCTTTCTGGCACTTTACCGACCCACCCATTCTCCAACCCTACATCTTAAAACAAGAAACTGAACTTTAAAACTGCTAGAGAAGAACAGAGAGAGTACTTCAAGATACATGTTCAGGCAAGAAGAGCTTGCTGAGAACTCCAGTGTCTCAGGGACTGACCTGTGGGATTGCATGGAACCAGAAAGCTTTTACATAGCAAAGGAAACCACTAACAGAGTAAAGAGACAGCCTGCAGAATGGGAAGACACTTTTGCTCATCTCAGGGGACTAGTATCTAAATATGTAAAATAATAAAAAGATAATATCAATAAGAATAAATAATCCAACTAACATCTGGCAAAATAAAACAAAAGATGAAGAACAGAGGGCCAATAGGCAAGTTAAACACCCTCAACATTAGGCACAAATGAAATGCAAATAAAGGCTGTATTGAGATGCAACCTCACATCTGGCAGAATGGCTGTCATCAAAATGAGCAACAGCTGGTGAGGCTGTCTGAGATATACCACTGTGCAGACACTATGGAAATCAGTATAGAGGTTCTTCAAGAAGTTAAAAATATAACTACTATATGATCAGCCACTCCACTTCTGGGAATATACTCAGAACAACCTAAGCCAGCAAACTACAGAGAGAATTGGTTATTCATGTTTATTGAAACAATGTTCACAATAGCCAAGTTACAAAATCAGCATTAAATATGCATTAAAACATGAATGGGTAAGAAAAATGCAGTATGTGTATATGTTCAGTTCTTTCTAGTCATAAAAAAGGAACATTATGTCATTTGCAGGAAAGTAAATACAAGTTGATATCATAGTAAATCAAATTCAGAAAGACTCAAAACATATTTTTTTTAATACACACTACCCAGGTTTTACATACACACACACACACACACACACACACACAAACACACAGATACACACACACACAGTGAAAGCATAAGGAAGATTATTTGAGAAGAGGAAGAGCTACCAGTTACCAGTGCTGGGTAGGTAGACAGACATTAGCAAGCTTGGGGGCCACTGAAGATGAATCCCATCTCACCAAAGCAACTTTGAACCCACATGCCATTTTTCTGATAATACAGCAATTTTAAAAAAGGAGAAACACAAATGTCCTCTCCTGAGATTTAACACATGGTATAAAGGGAAGGGAGATGTGCTTTGTTAAGTAACATTAGGGGAAAGCTGTCCTCCTGGTAACATGTAGTTAGTTTATAGATTTATTTTTTATTTTTAAAAATTCCCTCTAATATGTTGCTCTATTATGTACGTTTTGAGTAACAGAATGAGATATGAGTTATTTCTCTTAGACTGAGTGGATACATCATATTCTTTGCTCAAAACACGAGATTTCAAATACATATGGTTCATTTAGGCCTGTTAATCATAGGGACCGACGATCACTGCTTGGGAAGGCTGATAGATCTGAAGACTAGTCAAGAAAGTGGTAGGAATAATTGTCCCTAAGTGAGATAACACACTCAGACATCTCAGGGGTTCCTCTCTGGATACAATAGCTTACAACTTTTCACTGCTAAATATTTCTCTTTCCTGAGCTATAACTCAGATAATGTAGATTTTCTTTTTACTCCCATATATCACTTTTTTGAAAACCTGCCAAAATCTTTAGCATGCTTGTCTTGACATGCTGGGCATTCTCACTGTATAGAAGCACCTTCCACCATGATTCTGCTGACAGATATTTTCCCCTATTGGATAGGGGTCTCTCTCATTCTCAGAATAGGATTTCCACAGTAGAACATGCCCACTGTGACAGCTACCACCTTCTATATGTGCTGGGTCATGTTGTTTTCCCATTTGTAGATTTTAACACCAGAGGCATTGACCTCATCTTGTATTTGCACCCAACCCTGAACATATCTTCATGTGCTTGTACTTCCTTCACAGTTTGATATTGCCTTACCAGGACTCAGCTGCTTTTCTACCAGTGGCAGCAGACTTTGCCTGGATATATTTGCTTCCACTTAGTTAAGTGTAGTTCTGTGGTTCTCAGGGTTACAAAATGCTTAGTCAGTGGAAGGGATGGTGTGGATATTTGTTAGATATTTAATAAATCCTGAAATATCAGAGACAGCACACAGTCAACTCCTAGGCAGACAGCTCAGGAAATCCTTGATCCTTGAATACCAGGATAAACAGTTGAGAGTCAATCACACACACCTTTAATCCCAGAACAGGGAAAGCAGGAGTGGCGACCTACACCCTTAATCTCATAACTCCAGAGACAGAACTTTTTCTGATTCTGTGAGTTCAAGGCTACATGCTTGTAATCCTAACCTGGATGGGATAGGTTATACAAAGGCTCATAGAAATCCAGCAGAGACAGAAGCAACTGGCAGAAGGAATCAGCAGAAGGACCAGGAGGAGGCTGAGGAAGTTGCAAGACAGCTGAGTGAGAATTGACTGTGGTGCTTCCTTTCTCGGATATTTCAGCCTTCCCCTGATATTTGACTCAGAATCTCATTTTATACAACCTAAATTTGTGCATCTACAGGATGAACTTGGAGATACAGTAGTATTGAATTGTCTATACTTTTTGGCATTGAGAGAGGACCCCTCCCCTCTACTCAACTTCGTGGAAAACGCGGAGCACGAGGATGGCCCAGCCCAGTGCTGGAAAGTCTCCTGCTTTCCCCAAAGCAGAAAATAACCCAAGGCCTCCAATAGCCCAAACATGCCAGGGAAGAAATAATAATAAAAATGGAAATAGGTCGAATTGACCTAAGACCATAAGATATGCACCCACTGTTATTTTCACCTTGGTACTGACCAATCAAAAGCCTGACCCATTGTTACCTGGCACCGCCCCCTAGTTTCTGGAAAGTTTCATGAGCCAATCAGCTAATGACTTGTACCATTATCCTCACCTGAACCCAATTCACAGTCTCAGGCTATAAAAGGTGCCCCCTCTGCAGCCCTAATGAACCCTCCTGCATGATTCTGGTGTAACAGACATCTGGAGTGGTTTCGTGTCTACTCAATAGACCTTGCTTTTGCATTCCGCTACCTCCTTGTCTCTGGTGGTCTCTCCAGCTGCGACTTTGGGCATAACATATGGTGCGTTGTCCGGGAACCTGGAGACCCCCAGGAGTTAGGAGGTTTGTTGACTTCCCTGGGTAAGAGCGCTCTTGTTTTCTGTCTCTGTGTGTGTATGTGTCTGGTTTTTTTTTTTGTTTTGTTTTGTTTTTAAGATTTATTTATTTATTATACAGAAAAGGGCAGCAGATGTCATCATAGATGGTTGTGAGCCACCATGTGGTTGCTAGGAATTGAACTCAGGACCTCTGAAAGAACAATCAGTGTGCTTAACCTCTGAGCCACCTCTACAGCCCCCGTGTCTGTTGTTTTTGTTTTCTGTGTCGGCTGGCGTTTGGAGGCTCTCACTGAGGCAGACCTGCCTGGACAGTGATCCTGGAGGGAGAGAGGGAAACCTCTCTCCCCAAATGGAGCATGGGACTCAGCCCCGAGCCGGCTGGGGACACTTCTGGGGCAGTGGGGGTGACCATTTAGTTTCCGCAGCCGTCGAAGGGGAGTGGTGATCAGGATTCAAGGGCGCATGTGGAGTCCCTTTGAACTCACCTCCCTTAGAGGGGAGCAGCCTACGGAACCTATTTCATCTCGAGACATCGTACAAGTGTCTTTGTTTTTGATTAGCGTTATATCTGTTTTGTGTCTCCCGTTTCTTTTCTGGTATTTGTTACTTCCCTCTGAGCATACTATGGGGACTGCTCCATCCTCACCTATAGACCTGACTTTAGCCCACTGGCCGGATGTGCAATCTACCGCCAGTGACCATGCTGTTCTGGTCAGGAAAAAGAGATGGATTACCTTCTGTGCCTCTAAGTGGCCAACCTTTGGTGTTGGATGGCCTACTGGAGAAGCCTTTGATTTGTCTACTATCCAACAGGTAGAAGACATCATCTTCCGTCCTCGAACCGGACACCCTGACCAGGTCCCCTACATCATGACCTGGAAGGGACTAATTGATAGACCTAGGGACCCCCTTCCATGGGTACAGCCTTTCCTGGCCCCTAACTCTGCTTTCAGTCCTCAGGTGCTGACTATTAAGAACAAGACTAAGAATGGTAGAAGGACTGTGCCTCCCAAAAAGGAAACCTGCATCTTCTAGGGAGGCAACTGAAGAAGAGATCTTCTCATTCCCCTACCCTACACCCCATCTTAGTGCACCTCCACCTCCTCCACCTATAGAGTGTGTTGAATTGTTGAATTCAGCACAAGACTGTGCTGAAATATTGGCACAGGCCCACTGCTTATGCCCATATCTGCGGGACACTCCGTTACCGGGAGCTGAAGTGACCTGGTTCACAGATGGGAGCAGTTTCATAAGGGACGGCCATTGGTATGCAGGGGCAGCAGTCACCACATCAGACCATGTGAGGTGGGCTGAAGCTCTACCTAGTGGGACTTTGGCCCAGAGGGCGGAGCTAATAGCCCTGACTAAGGCTCTACAACTGGGACAAGGTAAAAAGGTCAATATCTATACCGATATCTGGTATGCATTTGCAACTTTGCACATCCATGGGGCAATATTCATGGAGAGGGGATTGCTCAATGCAGAATGAAAATCCATTAAAAACAAACAGGAAATAATGGGTCTGCTACAAGCCCTTTGGTTACCAGAAAAGTTGGCTGTTATACACTGCCCCAGGCACTGGAAGGGAGATGATCCAGTCTCCAGAGGAAACAATTTGGCCGACAAAGCAGCCAGGGAAGCTGCCCTGGCAATCAGTGTCTCAGGGACTCTGCTCTTACCAATAGACCCAGAATCCTGGAGTCTCCCTACAGCTCCTAAGTATGACCCAGAAGAAGAAGAAGCTTGGGCTGCCAAAAGGACTGGAGCAAATAAGAAAGATGGCTGGTAGACGTTACCAGACGGCAAAATACTTCTTCCAAGACTGATGGGGAAAGGCTTAGTATGGAGAATTCCTCAATTGACCCATCTTGGGGCACGTAAAATGAGGGAACTGATCACGGAATTTCCCTTTCTGATTCAGCACTTAGAACAGATGATCTAGAAGGTTGTGACCAGATGCCCAGCCTGTCAGATGGTCAATGCTCACAGGCCCTCCAAAGAGAAGGGGATCCAGATGATCCGGCCCGGATCCTACTGGGAGGTAGATTTTACTGAGATGATATCTGGCAGGTATGGGAATAAATACTTATTGGTTTTTGTAGACACCTCTTGAGGATGGACTGAAGCCTTCCCCACCAAGCATGAAACGGCACACATGGTGGCAAAGAAACTCTTGGAAGAAATCCTCCCCAAGTTTGGTTTCCCTTGTACAATAGGGTCAGATAAGGACCCTGCCTTCATCTCTCAGGTAAGCCTGGGAATAGCCACCGCACTGGGATCTGAATGGAAATTACATTGTGCATATAGGCCCCAGAGTTCAGGTCAGGTTGAGAGAATAAATTGGACTCTAAAAGAGACCTTGACTAAACTAGCCTTAGGGACTGGCAGAGATTGAGTGACACTCCTTCCTTATGCCCTCTTCAAAGTTTGGAATACCCCATATCAATGTGGGGTCACACCATTTGAAATACTCTATGGGACCCCTCCTCCCCTCTTTCCCAGTTTGCAGGCTGAATTATGCTTGCCCCACAATGAAGTAGACCTGATACAAAGTTTAAAGGCTCCAGCCCTAGTACATGCAGAATTGTGGCCCAGGTTAAGAGTAATTTATTCCCTGCTCTACCCCCCAAGCCACACCATCTGGAGCCTGGTGATTGGGTTCTGGTCCACAGACATTCCTGGAGAACCCTAGAGCCCAGGTGGAAGGGTCCCTTCATGGTCATCCTGACTAGCCTACAGCAGTAAAGGTGGATGGCATCTCCGCCTGGGTCCATCACTCCCATGTGAAACCAGTATCACCCCCAACTGAAGACTCCACAAGCTGGGAAGTTTGCTGGAACCCATCCAATCCACTAAGATTGAGATTTCAGCACCAGAAGTCACCATGATCCTGTTCCTACTTTTGTCCTTCGTGACTGTTGTTGGCTCGCACCAACCTTGGAACTTTACTTGGCAAGTGTGTACGGACTGGGGAAAGTCATACGGTCTATTTCTAAGGTGCCTCACGAGGGGGAATGGTGGCCAGACCTGTACCCAGACCTATGCCATATGGCCATAGGAGAACGCGGGGCCTGGGCGCTACAATTACGCCCAATAGAGAGTCGCCCTAAAGAGGATCCTAGCCAGGCAAACAGCCCCTGGTGTAACTCTAAATGTGGACGGAGCCAGATTGGGCATGAAGACTTCTATGTCTGTCCAGGGTCCACCCATAGAACTCATTGGTCATTCCAAAAATGTGGAGGATGAGAAGATTTCTTTTGTTAAAAAATGGAATTGTGAGACCACGGAGGATGCTTATTGGCACCCCTCTTCATCTTGGGATTACATAATTGTTTCTAAACATTTCTCACGACATGAGGGTCAGGCTCTCCAGAAGAGGCCACTGGAACAGACGGGAAAAGGCAGGATTTTCAGGAAAGACTGTGACACTGGTGACTGGTGTACCCCTCTGAAAATTTCCTTTACTGAAGCTGGGAAAAAGGTGGAGCCTGCCCTTTGAATGGGCAAGGGATTTGAATGGGGCCTGAGGTTACACCTACAAGGATACAATGAAGGACTAATATTTAGTATAAGATTAGTAAAGGAACCCTCCTGCGTGATTCCGGTGTAATGGACATCTGGAGTGGTTCACGTGCTAACTCGTCTCTACTCAATAAACCTTGCTTTTGCATTCTGCTATCTCCTTGTCCCTGGTGGTCTCTCCAGGGTCATGACTTTGGGCATAACAGGCATTGTGATGTTGGAATAATTCTTCCCCTTCTCCTCTTCCTCCTCCTGATCTTTCTCCTTTTTCCTTTTCTTCTTCTACTCATCCTCCCCACCCTCCTCTTCCAGCTCTTCCTAAGTTTCTAGCCCCTCTCAAATTTAGTTCCAAGAACTGGATTCTATGACCTCAAAACACAAGTCTATTCTAGACATATTAAAACCTAACATACTTCAAAAACCTTAAAAATTCTTCTAAAAGAGTCAAGTTTGTTAAAAAAAAATGATAAAGTAGATGGAAATTACAGCAATCAAGCCAGCACTTGGTTAAAAAAAATATAACACAGAAAAGAAGAATGATAGCCTCCTCCACAAGAATGCATGGAAGTGTCCACGCTATGTTGAGAAGAGATGAACAAAGAAAATCGAGGAAAGAATAAACCATCTCTAACATAACAAATAAGGGGGAAGAAAGAAAGGAAATTGGAATCACATTCTTAGCAAAGAACAAACACCTTTCTTTTCTTTTTTTTTCTTTACTTTGTATTTATCAAGAAAAACAGTAAATTGAATTTAAAATGCTGATAAATTAACAATAACTATAAAAAAATAAAAATCATAAGCATGACTTATGAAGGGTGATAATGCAAATAATTTGCTACACATAAACTTACTTTGTGTTCAGCTTTCCCTCTGAATTTTTTTCTATCCCTGTATATCCTTATTCAAGGTCCCTTCCCCCTCCCGCCACATCAGGTCATTTTTTCTTCTCCATAACTCCTCATCCCCTCTCTGGACAGGGAGCAGACAGTCCCATGATCCCACTGATCCAATAATGCTTAGTTCAGTCTCCACTCCTGGCAAATCCAGTTTTCTCCCCCCTCCCTCAAAAGTGGTTCAGGTGTTCCTCTAGGTGGAGTGGGATCCCGAAAGGTCAGTCCAGGGTGTTACTGATCCCAAGCTGTTCAGTGGTTGTGGTTTGCAGCTTGGGCATGCTTTGCTTTTTTCTTGTTTGTTTGTTTAGAGACCACTAATGAGTGAGTACATCCCTTGCTTATCTTTCTGAGTTTGTGATACCTCGCTCAGCAGGATATTCTCCAAATCCATCCATTTGCCTGCGAATTTTAGGATATCATTTTTTCTTACTGCTGAGTAGTATTCCATTGTGTAGATGTACCACATTCTTCAGTTGAGGGACATCTAGGTTGTTTCCAGGTTCTTGCTATTACAAATAATGCTGCTATGAACATAGTTGAGCTAATACCTTTGGAGTGTGAATGT
Organism: Sigmodon hispidus; assembly: GCA_004025045.1. Lineage (NCBI taxonomy): Eukaryota > Metazoa > Chordata > Mammalia > Rodentia > Cricetidae > Sigmodon > Sigmodon hispidus. The sequence continues at coordinate 30,108 of PVIH01017885.1, read as the reverse complement.
GCCTCTTTAGGGGATACACCCAGAAGTGGTATTGCTGGGTCCTTGGGGAGATTGATTCTCAATTTTCTGAGAAACCGCCATATTGTATTCCAAAGTGGCTGAACAAGCTTACACTCCCACCAAAAATGGAGTAGTGTTCCCCTTGATCCGCATCCTCTCCAACATAGGCTGTCATCTAGAGTGCCTTTTATCTTAGCCAATCTAACAGGTGTTAGGCGGTATCTCAAAGTTGTTTTGATTTGCATTTCTCTGATGGCTAAAGATGATGAGCACTTTTTCAGGTGCCTTTCAGCCATTCGTAATTCCTCTGCTGAGAATTCCCTTTTTAGATCTGAACCCCATTTTTTGATAGGGTTATTCAAGGTTTTGGGCTCTAGATTCTTGAGCTCTTTATATATTTTAGAGATCAGTCCTCTATCACTTGTAGGGTTGGTGAAATATTTTCCCATTCTGTAGGCTGTCATTTTGTCCTATTGACAATGTCCTTGGCTTTACAGAAGCTTCCCAGCTTCAGGAGATCCCACTTATTGATTGTTGGTTTTAGTGTCTGTGCCACTGGTGTTATATTTAGGAAGTGGTTGCCTGTGCCAATTCATAGAAGTGTATTTCCCACTTTCTTTTCTACCAAGTTCAAAGTGGCTGGGTTTATGTTGAGGTCTTTGATCCATTTGGATTTGAGTTTTGTGCAGGGTGACAGGCACGGATTCATTTGCATTTTTCTACACATTTCCATCCAGCTATGCCAATACCATTTGTTAAATATACTATCTTTTTTCCATTGAATGTTTTGGGCCTCTTGAACAAACACCTTTCAATGATGATATTAAGTGTAAATTGTTTCCACTCACCAATAAGAAGCTGTAGACTAAGCAACCAGATTAAAATATAAGAACTAGCCCAAACCAGCACTAATCAGAAGAAATAAAGTTGGACATGATATACTAATAAAGGAAACAATTCATCAGGAAGATATAATACTTGTAAACATTATGTACTACTAAAGTCTTCAGTTTCATAAAAGAGACCTTACCCCCCCAATGTCACAATCATAACCCTACACCCATATTTTGATAGATCTTCCAAACTCAAAAGAAACAAAGAAAGAGCAAAATATACTGTATATTAATGTAATGTAACAGATATGTACAGAATATTTCACTTAATAGATAGAGAATACATAGTCTTAGTGGTTTATAGAATCTTCTCCAAAGCTGATCACATCATAGACCGCAAAATAAGCCTTAACAATTACAGAGACAACAAAATAAAATATGAAAAGTGAAACTGAAAGCAAAATAGACTATGGAAACTACAAAAGTGCTTGGAGACCAAACAATAAACTTAAAAAATTATTTTTTCTCCTGTTTTTGAGATTATTATGGAATTACATAATTTCGCACTTATTTCCTCAATTCAGACTCTTCTATATATTTCTTCTTGTTCTCTTTCAAATTCAGGCCTCCTTTTTATTAATTGTTGTTACACACATATATGCACATGTGTATACACATCTATATGTGTTTGTATGTATATATTCCTAAACATAATCTGGTAAGTTTATATAATTTTACATATATATATTTTCTATGCTGACATTTTGATATTGGAAAATCAATTGGTGTGTTCTTTCCAGGGGAAGACCATTCCTCCCAAGCATCGCATCCCAAAGGTGCTGTAGTTCCTCATGATCACTCTCCTGTCTACTTTAGTACATTTCTCAGTCTCATCTTGTTGAGACTCATGTTGGTGAGTGTTCATGGGTGTAGCTTCAGACACCAGCAGGAGACAGATTAAACTCCTCAGTCCACTTTTTGCTCCCTCTTCTGCAATGTTCCTTGGGCCTTAAGTGTGGAGAAACAATAAATTTTTAAATAAATCAGAAAAGAAATAGAAAAAAGTCTACTCTGAAAATGAGAGCATCACCACTATAACAATCTGTACACCACCAAAGCAATCCTAAGAGGAAAGTTTATAGTCTATAAGGGCTCTTGTGTTTTTTAAAAAAATAGATCTCAAATTATGAAACCCAATGCTTCACCTCAAGACCCTAAGTAAACGTTAGAATGTGAACTGTCATACCGAGATGTCTTACTGTTAGTGAACACTTGTGGTATATAATAGAGAATAAAAGTTTTGTGCAGGAAGATATTTCTAGTATAACAAACCTTGGCAAAGCAAAGCAAAGCAAAACAAAACAATACAGAAAAGACCTAAGAACACAGCTCTTTAAACAGTCATATTTTAGTTTTTACTAAGTAATATAGAAGTCAGCATTCCAAATGTTATAATGATCCACTAAAGTGCTTTCCTTTAGACTTTCCGTTCAGAGCATTGGAAGTTATAGGAGTTGGAAGATGCCAGAGACTTACTCAAAGTAGAGGTCTTTGTTCCAGGTTGTAGTTACTCTTAATTTTCTGTGTTATTTTTTCTCTTTGTGAATGTCACACTGGCCAGGCTTTCCCCTTACATCCTTGATGGGCCATATTTGAAGGAACAGAAACTCTTCTCCTGCAGTATTTTTCCACTTTTTTCTATTTAAAGCAGAGTGTCATTGGGAACTGCTTTTCCTATTCTTGTGTGTAAACTACTTCCTTGGATATAGGTATTGAGGAAAGACAGATAATCTAGAGTTTTAACTGAGGAATAGTTCCTCCCTAAATCATTTATAAGACTCCTGCTTTCGGAATAGAAAATACAAGGAACCAACTTTAAGTGAGAAGAGAAATAAAAATTGACTTGGTTTCTTGGTTTGGCCAAGAATTGAACCTCTATGTTTGAAACAGGAGGGGTACATGAGTTGTCTCCTTTCTTTTCTCTTGGGATGGCTCACTACGAAGTGGAGCCCTATTGATGTTTCTCCTCATCTTAGTTTTCACAAGCTCAACATGGTTGTAGAACAGTATATGATGTCAGTGTTTTCCAAACCCAACAGCATGGAAACCTGTCAGAACAGCAATGATTAAAGGCTTTATATTTAGGAAAATAATCTTGGAATTAGGAGATTAATCTTGATGTACAAATTTAAAGAAACAATGATTTTATACTACAGATTTATATGTCATCTTTGCACAGGGGCCATGCTAATCTTCTCTGTCATTCCAATTTTAGTATATATGCTACTGGAGTAAGCACGCTGCTTCCCACTCTTAACAAAAGTAATTTCTGAGCTTGTAGTTCTTCATTCCTTTGAATTATTTTTGTTTCTTCAGTGCATTTTATTTTCTTGCTGTGTTAATGTGTGATAGCACAAAGTTACTCAGGAACTAAATACAACAAAAATTCCAGTTTTATTTCCTATAGTTTGTAAAACTTAGTGTCTTATATGGACACCTTTGAAACACAGACCCATGTCCAGAGCAGATTCAGAGGTGAGTGGATTCCAGTTCTTGGGAGGCCTGAAGAATTTCTCTCTGGGGCTAAGGTCACAACCACAGCTCTGACCTCACACTCTCACCTGACAGTCAGGTGCTATAGCAAAGCTGGGAGGGACCTTCCCCAGCCATTCCTACAGACATATAGCAGGAGGGACCTCCCACAGCCAGGCCCTGCCTCCAGGGTGAGCTTTGTCATTGTAGATGGATGCCTTTGAACCACAGGATCTGTGTCTAGAGTGGAGTCAGATATCATGCAGATCCCAGGTTCAGAGGCGACAGGACACACATAAGCCCTATAATAACAACTGACTAAGAGCTGACTAAGAGTGAACCATTGAAGCAATGGGCAGATGCCAGTGCAAGAATATATGTAACAATGTAAAGAACAAAAAGGCAACAGCAGAAGGAACTGGTGGCTCTACAGCACCAAGACCTGAACAGAGCAACGAAGAGGAAACAGAAGGAAACAACATCAAAAACACCTTTATGAAAATTATAGAAACCTTAAAAAAGGATACAAATAAATTCCCTTAAAGAAATGGAAAAAAATACAAACAGAAAATTGGAAGAAATGAACAAATCCTTGAATTAAAACAAAGAAAACCAAGTAAAGGAAAACCAAAAAATGAAACAAATATTCCAGGAACTAAAAATTGAAATAGAAGCAAAAAAGAAGGCACAAAATGAGGCAAAGGTGGAAATAGAAAAATCTGAAGAAAATAACTGGAACTACAGATGCAAGCATAAGTTACAGAATCAAAGAGATGGAAGAGAGAATCTCTGGAGTGGAAGACTCAATAGCGAAACAGATACATCAGTCAAAGAAAACACTAAAACCAAAAAAGCCATAACACAAAATGTTCAGGAAATATGGGACACCATGAAAAGACCAAACCTGAAAATAACAGGAATTGAAGAAGTAGAAGAATTCCATCTCAAAGGCACAGATAGTGTATTCAATAAAATCATAGAAGAAAACTTCCCCAACCAAAGAAGGAAATGCCTATAGAGATACAAGAAGCTTACAGAACACCAAATAGATTAGACTCCCCAAAAAACTCCGCTTGCCACATAATAAGCCACAAAACATAAAGAACAAATAAAAAAATTTAAGAGCTTTAAAAGAAATGGGCCAACTTACCTATAAAGGCAGACCCATCAGAATAACACCAGATGATTTAATGGAAATAATGGAAGCAAGAAGGTCCTCGTCAGAAGTTATACAGACACTAAAAGAGCATGGCTGCCAAGCCAGTCTACTATAACCGGCAAAACTATCAATCACCATAGATGGAGTAAACAAGATATTTCACAACAAAATCAGATTTAAGCAATACCTATCCAAAAATCCAGCCCTACAGAAAACCCTAAAGTGAAAACTCCAACTTAAAAATCCCAGATACATACTTGAAACCACAAACAATTGATAATTCCACAGAATAAAAACTCAAAGAAGGGAAACACATACAAACTACTACCAAAAACAACAGGAAATAACAATCAGTGGTCATAAATATCCCTTAATATCAATGAACTCAATTCACTAACACGATGGACCCTAACACAATGGATAAAAAAACAGAAACCATCATTCTACTGCATACAAGAAACACACATCAACTTCAAAGACAGACACAGGCTTGGAAAAAGGGCTGGGAAAAGATTTTCCAAACAAATGGCCTCAAGAAACAAGCTAGTGTTGCCATTCTAATATCTAACAAAGTGAACTTCAAACTAAAATCAATCAAAAGAGACCAAGATGGACATTATTTATCCATCTCAGGAAAATTTTATCAAGATGAGATCTCAATCCTGAATATTTTTGACCCTAATATAAGGGCACCTATGTATGTAAAAGAAACACTACTAAAACTTAATCCCCATATCAAATATCACACTCTAATAGTTGCAGACTTCAGTACCCCACTATCACCCTTGGATAGGTCAACCAGACAGAGACTCAACAGAGAAATAAGGAGTCTAACCGAGGTTATGATGCAAATGCACTTAGTAGATATTTACAGAAGCTTTCATTCAAACACAAAGGAATATACATATTTCTCAGCACCACATGGAACTTTCTCTAAAATTCACCACATAATTGGTCATAAAGCAAATATCAATAGATACAAAAAAATGGAAATAACCCCTTGTATCATATCAGACCACCAGGGCCTAAAGTCAGAGTTCAACAACATCAAGGATCACAGAAAGCCTACCAACTCGTGGAAACTAAACATCACTCAACTGAACCACCACTGGGTCAAGGAAGAAATTAAGAAAGAAATCAAAGACTTCCTAGAATTTAACAAAAATGAATCCACAACATACCCAAACCTATGGGACACAATGAAAGCAGTCTTAAGAGGAAAATACATAGTACTAGAAGCCTATATGAAAAACCTGACAAGTCCCACCCAAGAGAACTAACAGCACAACTGAAAGCCTTAGTACAATTAGAAGGAAACACACATAGAAGGAGTAGATGGCAGGAAATAAACAGTGCTGAAATCAATACAATTGAAATGAAAAGAATACAATGAATCAATGAATCAAAGAGTTGGTTCTTTGAGAAAGTTAACAACATAGCTAAAATACTTATCCAAGCTAACCAAAAAGCAGAGAGAGTATCCAAATCAACAAAATCAGAAATGAAAAGGGGGACATAACAACAGACATCCCAGGAAATCCAGAGAATTAGCAGATCATACTTTGAAAATCTGTACTCTACAAACATAGAAAACTTAGAAGAAATGGACAACTTTCTGGACAGATACCACTTACCAAAATTAAATCAAAATTAGATTAAAGACCTAAACAGATTTATCAGTGCAAAGGAAATTGAAGCTGTCATTAATAGCCTCCCAAGTGAAAAAAGCCCAGGCCCAGATCATTTCAGTGCAGAATTCAACCAGACATTCAAAGAAGTGCTAAAACCAATACTCCTCAAAATGTTCCATAAAGTAGAAATTGAAGGTATATTGCCAAACTCTTCTTATGAGGCCACAATGACCCTAATACCCAAGCCAATCAAAGATACAACAATGAAAGAGAATTAGAGACCAATTTCCCTCATGAATATTAATGCAAAAATTCTCAATGAAATTCCTGCAAACTGAATGCAAAAACATATAAAAATTATCATCAACCACAATCAAGCAGGTTTCATCCCAGAAATGCAGAGATGGTTCAATATACAAAATATTGTAAATGTCATCCATCATATAAACAAGCTGAGGGAAAAAACCCACATGATTATATCCTTAGATGCTGAAAATGCCATTGACAAGATCCAACATACAAAATAAATAAAGAAGAAGAATAAAAAAAAATCCAACATCCTTTATGATAAAAGTCCTGGAGAGATCAGGAATACAGGAAAAATATCTAAATACAATAAAGACAATTTATAAGAAGCTGATGGCCAACATCAAAATAAATCGAGAAATACTCAAAGCAATCCCACTAAAATCAGGAATTAGACAAGGCTGTCCCCTCGCCCCTTATCTATTCAATAAAGTTCTCAAAGTTTTACCTAAAGCAATAAGAGAACAAAAGGAGATTAAGGGGATACAAATTGGAAAAGAATAAGTGAAACTATCTCTACTTGAAGATGATATGATTGTATATATAAGTAACCCACAAAATTCTACCAGGAAATTTCTCCAACTGATAAACACCTTCAGCAATGTGGCAGGATACAAGATTAACTCAAATAAATCAGTAGCCCTCCTATACACTAAAGATAAAAGGGCCAAAAAAGAAATAAAGGAAACATCACCCTTTATAATAGCTGCAATTAGCATTAAATACCATGGAGTAACTATAGCCAAAGATGTAACAGATCTATTTGATAAAAACTTTAAATTACTGTAGAAAGAAACTGAAGAGAATATCAGAAAATGAAAAGATCTTCCTTGTTTCTGGATAGGTATGATCAATATAGTAAAAATGACAATCTTACCAAAAGCAGTCTACAGATTCAATGCAATTCCTGTCAATATCCCAACATAATTTTTTTACAGATCTTGAAAGAACAATACTCAAGTTCATTTGGGATAACAGGAAAGCCAAGATAGCCAAAACAGTTTTACTCAACAAAAGAACCTAAGGAAGCATCACCATCCCCAACTTCAAATTATGCTATAGAGCTACAGTAATAAAATCAGCCTGGTACTAGAATAAAAACAGACTTGTGGATCAATGGAATTGAATTGAAGATCCCAACATTAACCCAAAAACCTATGAACAACTATTATTTGACACAGAGGCCAAAAATATTCAATGAAAAGAACATAGCATCTTCAATAGATGGTGTTGGGATAGTTGGATGGTAGTGTGTAGAAAAATGCAAATAGATCCAAGCCTATCACCCTGCACAAAACTCAAAACCAAGTAGATTGAAGACCTCAACATAAACCCAGCCACACTGAACTTGATAGAAAAGAAAGTGGGAAATATCCTACAGTGCATTGGCACAGGTGACCACTTCCTAAATATAATACCAGTGGCACAGACACTCAAACAACAATCAATAAGTGGGATCTCCTGAAACTGAGAAGCTTCTGTAGAGCCAAGGACTTAGTCAATAAGACCAACTGACAGCCTACAGAATGGGGAAAGATTTTCACCAATCCTACAAGTGACAGAGGACTGATCTCTAAAATACATAGAGAACTCAAGAAACTAGAGCCCAAAGCAAACACAATCAAAAAATAGGGTTCAGAACTAAAAAGAGAATTCTCAGCAGAAGAATTACAAATGCCTGAAAGGCACTTGAAAAAGTGCTCAACATCTTTAGCCATCAGAGAAACGCAAATCAAAACAACTCCGAGATACCATCTTACACCTGGCAGATTGGCTAAGATAAAAGACACAGATGACAGTTTATGCTGCAGAAGATACAGAGAAAGTAGGAAACTCCTCCATTGTTGGTGGGAGTGTAAGCTTGTTCAGCCACTTTGGAATGCAGTATGGCAGTTTCTGAGATAACTGGGAATCAATCTCCCCAAGATTCAGCACTACCACTCCTGGGCATATACCCTAATTATGCACATTCGCATCCCAAAAAGCATTTGCTCAACTACGTTCATAGAAGCATTATTCATAATAGCAAGAACCTAGATGCCCCTCAACTGAAGAATGGATTAACAAACTGTGGTATATCTACACAATGGAGTACTACTCATCAGTAGAACAAAATGATATCCTAAAATTTGCAGGCAAATGGATGGATATGGGGAGTATCCTCCTGAACTAGGTATCACAAAACCAGAAAGAAAAGTAGGGGATGTACTTACTCATTAGTGTATTTGAAACAAAATCAAAGCATTCCCAAGCTGCAAACCACAACCACTGAACAGCTTTGGATCTAAAGCACCTTAGACTGGCTCCTTGGAGTCCATTCCCTCCAGAGGAACACCTAACCCAGTCTTGATGTTGGAGTGAGGAGATTGGACTTGCATGAAGAGGATGCTGAACTAATCCACTTTGGGACCTCCTGCCCTTTCTGGGGAGGAGATGAGGGGATGGGAAGAAGAGAGTGTGACCAGGAGGGGTCGGAGGGAAAAGAGTGTTTGAACAAGGGAATACACGTATAAAAATGAGACCTTATTTTACATACATATACATCTCTCTCTATATATATGTATATATGTATATATATGTATACATATATACATATAAAAGTTTCCTCAGTTCTCACTGGCTGGGCTAAAGATACATTGTTTCACTTGTTAATGTGTTTTTGAGTCAAACTACTTTGGAAACACTAGTCTGGGATGCTAAAAGACACACTATCCAGCTAAAATACCAGCCAGAACTCTGATGTTCTCATCCCTTCCTTCTTTCTGCTCCTCAGCAGTGCTCTCCTGGAGGTGACCTCCATCCTCCTTGGGCATGCGTATGCCCAAGTGGGTATGATTAACAAGTATATACATCATATTCTGCATTATAGAGTACTTGTAAATCTTGCCTATGCTTCGTAGTAATTTTTCAAAAGCTAGTTTCTAGTTAGGTAACATATATTCAAACTGAAGTTTGATTTATTTGCACAAAGACACACAACCATACATCATGCAGACAGAGAGAGAGAGAGAGAGAGAGAGAGAGAGAGAGAGAGAGAGAGAGAGAGAGATCGATCTTGAAACAGACCACTTTAAATGAAATTTCTCCATCAAATCCTCCACCCTACCACACCCCAAAAGCGGGGAACCCCATGGGAAAAAAGAAAGGGGGTATGAACCAGAGGGACAGAGAGAATCAGCAGAACAAGTCCAACTAAATCACAGCAAAGCTCCTGTGAACTCACAGAGACTGAAGCAGCAATCACAGAGACTGCATGGAACTGCACCAGGCTCTCTGCATACTGTATTTTTATGGGATTTTATGGAATTCCTGAGTGTCTGAATGAGTAAGTCTCTGATTCTCGTGTCTGCTCATGGGGATCCTTTCCTTCTATTGGTTTGCCTTGTTCAACTATGACATGATGGCTTTTTGTTTTATCTTATTGTATTTTATTTCATCATGTTTGGTTGTCTCTTAGAAGCCTATTCTTTTCTAATGAGAGTCAGAAAATGAGTGTATCCAGAGGGGAGGAGTTGTGGGAAGAAACTTGGAGAAGTAGATAGAGTGGAGTCTGTAATCAGAATATATTATGTGAGAAAAGAACCTAGTTTCAATAAAAGGGGAAAAGAAAAGAAAAAAATTTCTAGCATATTCTGACTTATTTGGCCTCATTGGTTTTATTTTGTACTGAACATACCTTTTTTTCCATCTTCTAGCACTTTATTTCAGTATTACTGTCTTTCCTTTTACTCACTGGAAACTTGCACTTTCTATGTTAATCCTTCACTTAGCCTCTCTGGCCCTCCCATCATGGGGGATATACATCTGGGCTTTCTGAAATCTGTGGTACGTCTCTAGCCCACTCCTAGAATTTAGTATGAATTTTTGATTAACTATGGAAGCCGAGAGAAAATAAAATAACAGTTACTACAAACTACTGTTTATATTTTAATTTTTCTTTTATTCTTTTACTGAAAAGTATATTTTTTATGCATTATACTCTGATTATGGTCCTCCCTCCTCTCACTCACTGGAGATCTTACCACCTCTCATCCCTTTTAAACCTGCATTCTTTCTGTCTCTCCTTAACAAACAAACATCTAAAAATAAAATGAGATAAAACAAAACCAAACAAACCAGGATAGGACAAATAAAACAAACAGATAAGAAAGACCCAAAAAAGAGCACAAGAAACACAGAGACACACACTTACATTCAGGAATTACACAGCATGGAATCCATAATATATACATAAAGGATCTGTAACATAAAAGAAAGAGAGAAAGACAGACAGATAGACAGAAGCAAATGAGCAAAAAGAGCCTCCAGAAATACCACTGAGTTCATTTTGTGTTGGCCATCTACTGTTGGGCATGCGGCCTGTTTGTATCTCGAGTGAGATCCCACTGGAGAAAACTAATTTTTCACTTGTGCGTGGTTATCAATTGTAGGTAGCTTTGGAGTTAGGGATGGGGCATGTCTTCATTTATCCTTCCAGCACGAGGAACCCATCTTTCTCAGACCTGTGTAATTGAAATCTTCACTGGGCCATCAACCAGCTCTCAAATAAAGTCATGGAGACTTGTAATTAATTATGAATGTTCAGCCTTAGCTTAAGTTTTTTCTACTAACTCTTTCTAACTTAATTTAACGTGTTTCTATTAATCTACATTTTGCTTCATGACTTTTTACCTTTTTATCATTCTCTATGTTCTACTTTCATGCTTCTCCTGTGTCTGTTTGTCTGGCCTCTGGCATCTCCCTGTTGTCTTCTGTTCTTCTCCTACCCCCAGCCTAAATTTATATTCCTACTTCCTTTCCCTGCCCACAAGTTCTACCTACACCTCCTCCCTTGTTATTGGCCATTCACCTTTTTATTAGAGCAATCAGATGCCTTAGACAGGTAAGGTAAAATAGCAACACATCTTTACATAGTTAAACAAATATTCTGCAACAAACCTGTACAGGGTGTGTGCATACAGCCACAGTCTTTATGAATTCATATGTCTCTTGTGGGAATATGTTCTGGTACTTGGTAAATACTTGTCACTCCTACTGATTTAATAACAAGCTGATTGACCAGAAGGCATCCAGGTTGTGTGGACAGAACTACCAGACTAAGAAATCTCTGGGAAGAAGCACAGCAGAGCAGGGATGCTAGCAGAGATGTCAGCAGAAAGAGACACAGAAGACACACAGAAAAGAAGTTGAAATGCTGCTCTGAGAAAAGGTACCAAGTCACATGGCTGAGCAGATTAATGGAAATGGGTTAAGATATAAGAGCTATAGGTCATAGGTTGATCAGCATGAAATTAATATAAGCCTTTGTCTGATTATTTGGGGCTAAGTGACAGTGGGGATGTGAGTGGGTCCAAACCTCAGGGCTAGGCTGGAAAGGCCCAGCCAGAAACTTCATGAGTCTGAACCTTGGGGCTAGCCTAGCTCAGAAACTTAATATTACAAATGGCACCCAATGTGGGGCATATACACCCATGTAAAGCCTGAGGAAGCTTAAAGTGGTTTCTTAAAAAGCACAGAAATTAAGCCAAAAGCAGTTTCTGTGTTGTGTCTCTCAAGTGGGTCATGGCACAGAGATTGAGTGGCATGTAAGTATAAATTCCAAAATGGCCAGAGAGATGACTCAAGGGCTAGAGTGGTGGCTCAGTGGTTGAGAGCACTGACTGCTCTTCCGGAGGTCTGGAGTTTGATTCCCAGTACCCACATGGCAGCCCACAACTGTCTGTAGTTCCAGTTCCCAGTTCCATGCAAACTCCAAGGCAAATAAATAAATAAATTAAAAGAATTACAAAATGGCAGGTTTGCTGCATGCAGTTTAAGCTGGAACAAGGTGGTTCCTGAGCGTCAGTGTAAGCAACAAGCTGCATATGGTAGATTTAAGATTTCTGTTCTTATAGACCAAAAGGGAACAGAGTCAAACACAGCTTCTTAGTAGCAGCATTTTCTAAGGTCAGCACTGTTTGTTGGAGGCAATCAGTGATTTGGCTCATTTAAGAGAGGCTTCCTGATTCTGTGTCAGTGGCAAAACACTTGAGAGTCTTTTAAGAAGCCCTATCACTATAAGTTCCTAGAGAAATCTTATCTGTGAACTTTACTAATTTTATATATCTGTTTATTTTATCTTATTTTTTTTTATTGAAAAGTGGGTTTTAAATGCTATACAGTCATTAGTAGAAGAGTTCTTGGATTCTACCTGTCCTGTAACTGTCTGCATATGGCCTGGAAGGAAACAGAAATTCATGCATGCATCCAGGTAAAGTAGTTTAGGTGAAGAATGGACTCCACTGCTTTACCTCCATAGTCATGACTATTTTTTAAGAATGTATCTGGTTTTTCAATAACCCTTCCCTCTGTGGCTTTACCACCAGCTCTATTAACATAAATGACTGGTTCTGGTAGTTGTGTTCTTCACCCTTGGTGGGTTCACTCCTCTCCTTTGTGCTCTTCCCAATCCCTGCCACCATCTCCATACTATCTGTCGAAGTGAAGAGCAATGCTTGAAGATGAGATTACTTCCATCTATTCAGCTTCAAGATGTCATGTTGTTTTATGCAGTTATTTCAGGATAGAACCTGGTTTTATTACCAGGTTCTTTTTTTAAACATGTTTTAACTCCCATAATGAACAAATTGTTCAATTTAAGTTTTTCATAAAATATTGTTATTTTAATATCAAATCTGTTTCTTGCAATGATATGATGAGTTGCCAAATGATTGAGATCATTTTAAATGCTTTGTTCATAGACTTGTTTTATAATTAAAACTTGCATTCATTATGAAAGCAAAGCCCTACTGCCAAATACTCACATGGAGCTCATGAACAGCAGATGGCAGGGTTTAACTTAGTGATAATATGGACCTAAAAAATCCTCAGAGTGGTAATTGTGCCTCTTACCAGTACCTCTGCTAAAAAGGTAAATTCTATAAAGCTAGGCTAGGAGATGGGTGAAGCCAGCCAACCACCCTAGTGAAACCTTTAATCCTAGTCACACTTTAGCAGATTAAAGATGTAATCAGAAACAGAAAGAAATAGAGTGAGTTAGGTGGTGTCAGCCAACCTAGCCAAGTAAAGATGTGGTCAGAAACAGAAAAACGTAAGAGATATACAGTAGAAACAGATTTAAACAAACAAACAAACCCAAAAGCCCTTCTAAATGATTTAGAGTGTGTTTAAAAATACATGTAGGCTTAAGAAAAGAAAAGCAAAAGAAAAAGGAACGGAAAAAGTCCTTAAGCAGGAAAGAGTAAAAATTAATAATAAGCTATGTAAAAATGAAAATTACAAAGCGTGTCTGGATAATGTATGTTATTATCTTGGTTTTAAGTTTTTTGACTACAAAAACAGAAAGAGCTGCTAAAAGACATATGATTATAAATGCTGTTGGATTAACCCAACCTATATATTTTGTAAATGAGTTGACTTTAAAATTGAAATAAAAAATATGCTCCTTTGGAGAAGTTTTCTCTTTATTTCCAAAGAAAATGAGGGGCTGTGGATTTATTCCCAGTTAAGGAAAATAAGGTTTGATCAAGGAAGACCCCTTGAAAAATCTCCAATGAAAACAGATGGCTCAGATGATGTAGCATTTCAGAGCACCTTGATTGCAGTTTCCTCTGAGCTCTGCATCCAAAATAACTTCAAGGAGACTAGTTGAGATGACCCAGCCTTAGAGACTACTTCACCAAAGACTTGTCTATAATCTTAAATTATTCTTTGGGTCCCCATGGGATAGCCCCCACCCCCATTAATCCAAAAGTAGCCTAGAGAATTATGCCCACATTCCAAAAAACGGATTATGGATGTTTGTCTTTGTTTAACAGTGTTGGTTACAAGTTGTTATTGATAATGGTGAAAAAATTACACAGAAGAAATTCAATTTGGGGTTCTTGTTTTAAAAAGAAAAAAGGGGGAAATGTAGTGGGATTATGTTCTATTACATTGTAAATATTTGTCCCTCCTACTGGTTTAATTAAAAGCTGATTGGCCAGAAAGTAGACAAGAAGTATAGGCAGGGCTACCAGACTAAGAAAACTCTGTCAGTCAGAGACACCAGAGAGATACAAGGAGAGATGCCAGCATATGCAGAGAAAAGAAGTTGAAATGTTGCTCTGAGAAAAGGTACCAAGCCACATGGCTAAACATGATAAGAATCATGAGTTAGTTTAAGTGTTAGGAGTTATCATGCTATATGCTTGGGTCATAGGTCAATCAGCATAAAATTAACATAAGCTTTTGTGTGATTATTTGGGGCTAAGCAGCAGTGGGACTGCAAGAGGGTCTGCACCTTGGAGCTAGGCCAGAAAATCCAGGCCAGAAACACAATATTACGTATGTCCCTAGACCAGGCCTTTTTCTTTGGTGTCCTTCATCACCTTACAATCTTTCCACTTTCTCTTGTCTCCTCTTCTACAGAGTTCCATGAACCCTGAGTGGAGGAATTTGATGAAAATATCTTTTTTATGACTGAGTACTCCAAGGACTCTCAGTCTCTGTACATTGTCTGGCTATGGGTCTCTGTATTTATTCCCATCTACTGTAGGATGAAGCTTTTCTGAGGATGGCTGAGAAAGGCATAACTATGAGTATAGCAGAAAATTATTTGTAGTTATTTTATGGATACAATCCTTTAGTACAACAGTAATATTTGGTTTTCTCCTGGTTTCTTGGCTTGTTTGATCTCAGGTTCTTGGCTACCTAAATAATATCAGAGTTAGTTCTACCTCATGGAGTGGGCCTTAAATCCACTTAGGTATTGATTGGTTGGTTACTCCAACAATCTTTGTGCCACTATTGTACTAGCACATCTTGCTAGCAGTTCATCACTGTATCTAGATGAGTTTGTGGCTGAGTTGGTGTAGCAGGATTTTTTGGACCACCAGCCCCCAAATAATGACATGGAGACTTATTATTAATTATAAATGCTCAGCCTTAGCATAGATTTGTTTCCAGCTAGATTTTTTTCATCTTTAATTTAAATTAACCCATTTCTATTAGTCTGAGGCTTGGTTATCTCTCTCTATACTGTCTATTCTCCTTTCCTGCTTCCTCCATGTCTGGATGCCCACCCCAGCTGTCTGGCTTCCAGTGGTATGACCAGCTCCCTTTCTCTCTTTTTTTTCTCCACTAGCCCTGCCTATCTTTCTTTTGCCTAGATCATGACTGGTCATTTTTTTATTAGAGAAATTAGGTGCCTTAGGCAAGCAAAGTGAAAGAAAAACACATTATTACCAAGTTAAACAAATGCAACAAATCTTCACATAGTTGAACAAATGCAACATAAACAAAAGCAACACATTCTTACATAGTTAAGCAAATGCAACATATCTTTACATAGTTACACCATTATACTGAAGCACAAACAAATGCAACACATCTTACACAGTTAAACAAATATTCTATTCCACAATAGGTTGGCATTCACCTCTCTTCTTTGCTAGTATGAAAAGTATCTTCTATTACTATGAGCATAGGGAGAAAGTCTCTAGGTAGGCATCTCTCAGATTCTCCATGTTCTGTAAGTTGTGTAGGTATTATCTTCTGTAACAGAACCTTACTGTCAGTTTGTGGAAAGCAACCAATAGCTTTTGCAATAGCCCAGGTTGTTTAAGGAGTCTCAAAGCCTCTTTGGTCAACAATTTCCAACACTAAAAGTTTCATTTGGTCATGGGAAATGTCCAGCTGGGACTGCATCTCCCCTTATTTGGCAATCCCATTTAGATCATCTTCATACATGTATATATTTTAGGAATCAGCTACTGGATTAGGTTTCCATATAACCCATCAAACGGCCCTTAGTATTCTTAGTTTCTCTCCATAAAAAGGTAGGGAAGGGGTTACTTTTTAATTTTTACTTATTGAATTTCTGTTTTCTGGTATTTTGTTTCCCTCTAATAAAAGTTATTTATTTTCTACTATTCTTTAGAATTGCTGGTTTTCAGCTGCATCTTACAACCTTTTGTTTCTGGCTTTGTTAAACTACACTTCTACTCTGAAGCCTGTGCCTTAAACTTCTTTCTATGAGGACCAGGAAACCATAAATTCCATCTCTGTAAAAACCAACAACCACAATACACAAAGAAAATTAACTTTCCTTTGTCTAATTACTCTAGATTTTTTTTAAACTCTAAAGATACTTTTTTCTGGTAAAGATATTTAACACTTTTATATTGTTTTTTTCTGATATGAAATGTTAATATACTTGTTGTGCCTTTGTTTTTGATGATCATTTTCCTTGGTGTGTGCTTAAGATTTTTTGCTTTGCCCTTGGTGTTATGAATTTTCATTATATCTTAAAATTTACCCTGCTCAAAATTATGCATGAGTCTGCAGAATCAGGTTTAACATAATGTATGTAAAATTCTCAGTCAGTTTGTTTGATTACTGTTGCAGATTGCAACATCAGAAACCGCCATCTGCTATGTGGTGATGATGCATTTTCTCAGTGACCACTCCAGGATCTGGGATCACACAGCTTCTGAAGTCAATCCATTTGATTATGAGAGTGAAAATCACTAGAATGCTATTCCAGGCTCAAAGCAGAACTCTATTTCTCTACAGTCTTTTCTTATTAAACCTAGTTTTGTCTTAGATGACATGGAATGAGTAATTTCTTTAAGTGACATATCTCAGATGTTTGAAAAGCCAGTGCTGAGTTTTCTTGTCTTAGTGAAAATCTAAGGACTAAAGTCAACAGGTATCTTTAAGGCATTTCAGTGACAATACAGACAATACAAAAATCATGCTTCATGACAAAGATGCTCTGCAGAGAGTACATGGATTGTGGAGGGTAGTGCTTCTGGTGGTTGGGGAAGGAAATTGGGGTATGAACTCTTATTGAATGACTTTACAAAGGTAGAAATCATATGCCTAGGATGTCATGCTACAAAATTGGATAACTTTTCAGGGGAAAATATATTGAAAGGTTAAATGAGTGGGTGTTTAAGGGAAGTGTTGACGAAGTATTTTAATTATAATATTCTTTATGCATATATATATTTCTTGTAATGGTAAGTTACAAAAGACCAAAATTTAGAGCAGGTCAGAGGCAGAAACATCACACTCTGAACCCTCCCAAAAATGATATTAAAGCTTCTTTCATGTCATTCCCATTAGATCAGGGTGAGGACCTGGGAGAGGCTGCACCTATAGATGATGTCTCTTAGTGACTGCTACTGACCAGAGAGAGCAGGACAGAGGAGAAACAAAAATGACCTTCCAGTACATTCTTATTAGTACAGCTTAAAATGAAAAATTATCTGTGATTTGGTGTTGTGTGTGGCTTTAAGTATGGTCTTCATGTATGCCAAATTTCTGAGCTTCAAAGAAGGGACCAATGAATAAGACTGTGCATGGGGGGGGAAGAAGACAGTATTGAATTGCATTAAAGTTTTGTTCTAAACCTAAGAGTAAGTAATGCATTATATTTTACTTTACTTAATATACAGGTTCTGCATCAAAGCCCCAACACAGAAGCCATTTGTTGTGACTCTAAAATTGATAAGAGTTTGTACTGAGTACTCTCAGCTCATTTTTTCCTTACTACATTGTAGATTCAGGAAGTTTATCGAAGCCAGGGTGTATTTATAGGTTAAATTTTTGTAGCTCAGTAAAATGATTATTTGCAAAAGGCATATGTGGTTTAAAGATTTTGTCTTGAATTCTTTGAATAAATTCTCATTTTTTATTTGTGTATCCCCTTGTTCAAACTCCCTTCTCCCTTCCGTCCCTCCCAGTAACTCTCTCTTCTCCTCATTTCATTATCTCCTCCACAAGGGCAGGAGGTCCCAAGGTCCTAATGTGGCTTAGTTCAGCATCCACTCCAGGCAAATATGCTTTCCTTATCCCAACATCAAGACTGACTCCAGTGTTCCTCTGGAAGAAATGTGCTCCAAGGTGCCAGTCCATGGTGCTTCAGATCCCAAGCTGTTCAGTGGTTGTGGTTTGCAGTTTGGATGTGTTTTGCTTTTATTTAAAAACCAGTAATGAGTGAGTACATCCCCTGCTTATATTTCTGGGTTTGTGATACCTCACTCAGGAGAATATTCTCCAAATCCATCCATTTGCCTGTGAATTTTAGGATATCATTTTTTTCTTACTGTTGAGTAGTACTCCATTATGTAGGTGTACCACAGTTTGTTAATCCATTCTTCAGTTGAGCAGCATCTAGGTTTTTTCCAGGTTCTGGCTATTATGAATAATGCTGCTATGAACAAAGTTCAGCTAATGCTTTTGGGGTGCAAATGTGCATCTTTAGGGTGTATGCCCAGTAGTGGTATTGCTGGGTCCTTGGGGAGATTGATTCCCAGTTTTCAGAGAAACCTCTATATTGCATTCCAAGGTGGCTGAACAAGTTTACACTCCCACCAACAATGGAGGAGTGTTCCCCTTGCTCCACATCCTCTCCAGCATAGACTGTCATCTGTGTTTTTTATCTTAGCCATTCTGACAGGTGTAAGGTGGTATCTCAAAGTTGTTTTGATTTGCATTTCTCTGATGGCTAAAGATGTTGAGCACTTTTTCAAGTGCCTTTCAGGCATTTGTAATTCTTCTGCTGAGAAATCCCTCTTTAATTCTAAACCCCATTTTTTGATAGAGTTTGGGGGTTTGATAGAGTTTGATAGGGTTTGGGCTCTAGTTTCTTGAGTTCTCTATTTTAGAGATCAATCCTCTGTCATTAGTAGGATTGGTGAAAATATTTTGCCATTCTGTAGGCTGTCATTTTGTCTCATTGACTGTGTCTTTGGCTTTACAGAAGCCTCTCTGTTTCAGGAGGCCCCACTTACTGATTTTTCTTCTTAGTGTCTGTGGTACTGGTGTCATATTTAAAAAGTGGTCACCTGTGCCAATGAGTTGGAGGGTATTTCCCACTTTCTTTTCTATCAAGCTCAGTATGGCTGGGTTTATGTTGAGGTCTTTGATCCTCTTGGATTTGAGTTTTATACTGGGTGATAAGTTTGGATTTATTTGCATTTTTCTACACACTTTTATCCAGCTATGCCAATACCAATTGTTAAAGATACTATCTTTTTTCCATTGAATATTTTGGGCATCTTTGTCAAAGATCAGGTGTTCATATGTTTTTGGGTTAATGTTGGGATCTTCAACTTGATTTGATTGGTCCACAAGTCTGTTTTTATGCCAGTACCAGGCTGTTTTTATGACTGTAGCTCTATAATATAAATTGAAGTCAGGGATGGTGATGCCTCCTGGGGTTTTTTGTTGACCAAAATTGTTTAGCAATCCTGGTTTTCCTGTTATTTTAAATGAAATTTAGTATTGTTCTTTCAAGGTCTGTAAAAAATTGTTTGGGATTTTGATGGGAAGTGTGTTGAATCTGTAGATTGCTTTTGGTAGAATTGCCATTTTTACTATGTTGATCCTACCTATCCAGGAACACGCGAGAGCTTTCCACTTTCTGATATCCTCTTCAATTTCTTTCTTCAGTGATTTAAAATTTTTGTAAAATAGATCTGTTACTTCTTCAGTTATAGTTACTCCAAAGTATTTAGTGCTGTTTGCAGCTATTATGAAGGGTAATGTTTCCCTTATTTCTTTTTCAGCCCTTTTATCTTTAGTGTATAAGAAGCCTACTGATTTCTTTGAGTTAATCTTGTATTCTGCTACCTTGCTGAAGGTGTTTATCAGCTGTAGAAGTTCCCTGGTAGAATTTTGTGGGTCACTTATGTACGAAATCATGTCATCTGCAAATAGAGAGTTTCACTTTCATTTTTCCAATTTGTATCCCCTTAATCTACTTTTGTTCTCTTATTGCTTTAGCTAAAACTTTGAGAACAATATTGAATAGGTAAGGAGAGAGGACATCCTTGTCTAGTTCCTGATTTTAGTGGAATTACTTTGAGTATTTCTCCAATTAGTTTGATGTTGACTGTCGGCTTCTTATAAACCACCTTTATTTTATTTAGATATTTTCCCTGTATTCCTGATCTCCAGAACTTTTATTATAAAGGATGCTGGATTTTGTCAAAAGATTTTTTAGCATCTAAGGATATAATCATGTGGTTTCTTTCTCTTTCAGTTTTTTTATATGATGGATGACATTTACAGTTTTCCATGTGTTGAACCACCCCTATATTTCTAGGATGAAGTTTACTTGATTGTGGTGGGTGATATTTTTTATATGTTATTGTATACAGTTTGCCCAAAATTTGTTAAGAATTTTTACATTAATGTTCATGCGGGAAATTGCTCTGTAATTCTATTTCTTTGTTGTGTCTTTGAATAGCTTGGGTATCAGGGTTATTGTGGCCTCATAAAAAGAGTTTGGCAATATTCCTTCTGTTTCTATTCAATGAAACAGTGAGGTTATTTGTATTAGTTCTTCTTTGTATGTCTGGTAGAATTCTGCACTGAAACCATCTGGATCTGGGCTTTTTTACTTGGGAGGCTTTTAATAGCAGCTTCAATTTCCTTTTGAGTTATAGGTTTGTTTAGGTATTTAATCTGATGTTATTTAATTTTGGTAAGTGGTATCTGTCAAGAAAGCTGTTTATTTCTTCTAAGTTTTCCATTTTTGAGGAGTATAGATTTTCAAAGTATGACTTGATAATTCTCTGGATTTCCTGGGGATCTGTTGTTATGTCCCCCTTTTCATTTTTGATTTTGTTGATTTGGATACTCTCTCTCTACTTTTTGGTTAGTTTGGTTAAGGATTTAATCTATCTTGTTGACTTTCTCAAAGAACTAACTCTTTGATTCATTGATTCTTTGTATTGTTCTTTTTGTTTCAATCATATTGATTTCAGCTCTAAGTTTGATTATTTCCTGTCGTCTACTCCTTCTAGGTGAGTTTGCTTCTAGTTGTTCTAAGGCTTTTAGCTGAGTTATTAGTTCTCTAGTGTGGGATTTCTCTAGGTTTTTTCATATAGGCTTCTAGTGCTATGAGTTTTCCTCTTAAGACTGCTTTCATTGTGTCCCATAGGTTTGGGTATGTTGTGGATTCGTTTTTGTTAAATTCTAGGAAGTCTTTGATTTCTTTCTTAATTTCTTCCTTGACCCAGTGGTGGTTAAGTTGAATGACGTTTAGTTTCCACGAGTTGGTAGGCTTTCTGTGATTTTTGATGTTGCTGAACTCTGACTTTAGGCCCTGGTGGTCTGATATAATACAAGGGGTTATTTCCATTTTTGTATCTATTGATATTTGCTTTATGACAAATTATGTGGTAAATTTTAGAGAAAGTTCCATGTGGTGCTGAGAAATATGTATATTCCTTTGTGTTTGGGTGGAAGCTTCTGTAAATATCTCCTAAATCCATTTGCATCATAACCTGTTTTAGACCCCTTATTTCTCTGTTGAGTCTCTGTCTGGTTGACCTATCCAGGAGTGAAAGTGGGGTATTGAAGTCTTTCATGATTATAGTGTGAGAATTGATGTGGAATTTGATCTTTAGTAGTGTTTCTTTTACATACATAGATTCCCTTATATTAGTGGCATAAATATTCAGGATTGAAATCTCATCTTGATCAATTTTTTCTGAGATGAATAAATAATGTCCCTTCTGGTCTCTTTTAATTGATTTCAGTTTGAAGTCTATTTTGTTAGATATTAGGATGGCAACACCAGCTTGTTTCCTGAGGCCATTTGATTGGAAAATTTTTTCTCAACCTCTTTCTCTGAGCCCGTGTCTGTCTTTGAATTTGACATGTGTTTCTTGTATGCAGCAAAATGATTGTTTCTGTTTCATGTTAGTTTGTGTGTTTTTATAGGTGAATTGAGTCTATTGATATTAAGGGATATTAGTGACCACTGATTGTTATTTCCTGTTATTTTTGTTGGTAGCTTGTGTGTATTTTCTTTATTTGGGCTTTTCTTCTATGGGATTATTAATTGTTTATTGTTTCATGGGTGTATCTGGGATCCTTAGTTTGGAGTTTTTCCTCTAATGCTTTCTGAAGGACCAGATTTATGGGTAGGTATTGTTTAAGTTTGATTTTGTCATGAGATATCTTGTTTATTCTATCTATGGTGATTGATAATTTTGCTGGGTATAGTAATCTGGGTTGGCAGCTATGATCTTTTAGTGTCTATATAAGTTCTGTCTAGGACCGTCTTGGTTTTATTGTTTCCACTGAATAGTCAGGAGTTATTCTTTGGGACTGCCTTTATAGGTAAGTTAGTCCTTTTCTCTTGAAGCTCTTAAATTTTTTTCTTTTTTCTGTATATTTTGTGTCCTGATTCTTATGTGGTGGGCAGACTTTTTTGGGGGTTGTCTAATGTATTTGATGTTCTGTAAACTTCTTGTAACTTTCTAGACATTTCCTTCTTTAGGTTGGGAAAGTTTTCTTCTATGATTTTATTGAATACATTAACTGTGGCTTTGAGCTGGAATTCTTCTCATTCTTCTATTCCTATTATTCTCAGGTTAGCTATTTTAATGGTGTTGTGTAATGGCTTTTTTGGTTTTATTGTTTTCTTTGACTGATATATCTATTTCTACTATTGAGTCTTCCATTCTATAGATTCTCTCTTCCATCTCTGGATTTTGTTTGTTATGTTTGCATAAGTAGTTCTAGTTATTTTCTTCAAATTTTCTATTTCCATCTTTGCCACACTTTGTGACTTTTTTATTGTTTCAATTTCAATTTGGTTCCTGGAATGTTTCTTTCATTTTTTTGTTTTCCTTTTCTTGGATTTTTTTCCTTCAAGGATTTGTTCATATCTTCCAATTTTTTGTTTGTGTTTTCTTCTATCTCTTTAAAGGAATTGTTCATATTGTCTTTTAAGGCTTCTATAATCTTCATAAAGGTGTTTTTGATGTTGTTTCCTTCTGTTTCCTCTTCATTGCTCTGTTCAGGTCTTGGTGTGATAGAGCCACTAGTTTCTTCTGGTGTTGCCTTGTTCTTTATTTTGTTATATGTATTCCTGCACTGGCATCTGCCCATTGCTTCAATTGTTCACACTTAGTCAGCTCTTAGCCAGTTATGGCTAGAGGGCTTGTGTGTCTCCTTTCTGCTCTGAACATGAGGTATGCATGGTATCTGTCTTTGCTCTGGACACTGGTGTGAGTTTCAAAGGTGTCTGTCTGTCTGTCTATGATAAAGCAGTTTGCCGTGGGGGCATGGCCAGGCCAAAGGAGGACTCTTCTGCTAGGAATAACTAGGAAAGTACTCTCCCAGTTTTAGCCTAGGGCCAGTCAGCTAGCCTACAGTCTGAGATCTTGACCCTGGGCATGATTTTCCATAAGGCAGCCCAGGATCTCAGGTTCTCTCACCTCTGAGTTTGTTATAGACAACATTCAGATGGAATTCCATCTGTCTGTAATGATATAGCTTGCCTTTGCCTTTTATCTTTAACTGAAAACATTAATAATGCAAAACAAGCAAGAAAAAAGTCTGGGCTGACACTTCTCTGAGTCTCATTATGAATTTAGTGACAGAATTGTATATAAACAGAACTTGACAATCTCTTATGAAGTCCTTTCCCCCTCAGCCATAAGCCAGGTCCTGGACATTCTACCAGTCCCAAGTTTGAGATGTATTTGAGGCTTCACCACACAAAAGTCCATTCAAGTACTGCTGATTATTCATAAAACCTGCATCTTTGGAGCTTTCTTCTCAGTTCAAGCAATTCTACCGGAGTCTCCTTTATCCTACTGTTTATGACTTTTGTAGCCAGTGGCAATGCCTAGTGAATGCTATTCCTTTTAGGAGCTTCCTAAGCCTTGCAAGTTTCATTGTTTTCAGTGTTATGAGATTCTCTTCACAGCATCCCCCTTCCCACCTCCCTTCAGTGTCCAGGAAGTAACTACACAACCAAAGAGCTAATGAATGATGGGAAACAGTTTCATAGTGAATAGTGTTCTGCAACCTTAATGTTCCAGAGAATCAAGACCAAGGCTTTCATGGAAGATATTTTCACTACAATAAGTGGCCATTGATTAGAAGAATTTGCAATAGAAACTTCTCCCTCATTTTAGTACATAAATAATTCTAGAAAATAAGTTTTCTTAATTTATTTTTTATTTTGAATTTCTTAAGTTTACAAAAGATTAGTGCTTTGAAAAGTTGCACAATTTTTAAAAAAATTATTTTAATTACTTTTTATTTTACATACCAATCCCAGTTCCCTCCTTCTAGCTCCTCCCCTCCTACCCCCATCCTACCCTCTATCCATTCCTCTGTGACAATAAGGCCTCCTATAGGGAAACAATAAAGTCTGGTATATCAAATTGAGGCAGGCTCACCCCCTGCCACCCATATCAAGGTTGAGCAAGGTGTCCCACCATAGGGAATGGGCTCCTAAAAGTCAATTCATGCACCAGGGATAAATCCTGGTTCCACTACCAGGGGCCCTGCAAGCCGACTAAGCCATACAACTGTTATCACATTTAGAGAGCCTAGTTTGGTCCCCTACAAGTTTTCCATCTGTCAGTCCAGAGTCTGTGAGCTTCCAATAGCTTGGGTCAGTGAGTTGCCCCATCATGATCTTGACATTTTCTGTTCATACAGTTCTTCCTTCTTGTCTTTGATGGGACTTCAAGTGCTTTGCTCAGTGCCTAGCTGTGAATCTTTGCATCTGCACAACTTTCAACCAGAATCACAAGTTGTGGAAGTTCTGCCCCTTGTGTTTTACTTCTGTGTCTCTTGCTCTGACCCTGTCAGTCTCTCATATGTAAATAAACTTATATATCTACTGCAAATAAAATGTACATAACATAGTACTTAACACTCACATTTGCCTACTTTTTAGAAATAAGAATATTCTGCTGCATAAACATTATTATACCTCACATCATTATAACTAATCCAATAAGAACATATAACAATATATTCTAAAATTCCCTCATTTATATTAGAATTGTCATTCAGTGTTCAGATACTTTCATTTGATTATTATAGCACTGTAGTTCAGTTTGTATTTGGAACATAACTAAGATTTACTAGGAATGTTGATTTTTCTTCATTTTCTCAGGTCTTTCAAGCTAAATATTCTGGCAGCGATATTAGACAGTGATCTCAGTCATTGTGGTGCATCAAACCAGGAGCTGGAATATATCATGTTGACCTATAATGTTTTCACAGACAGAGTTATTTGTTAAGTGATAAGTTGATAAATTTCAGATTATCTTATTGAAGATTCTTTCTCTAGAGGGCCTAGTGACTGGCACTGTCTTAAAATCCAAGCACATGTTAGTAAAAGGCATGACTATAAGGCCATTCCAGAGTACATACACATTGAGATCCTGCCTTAATCAACCAATCAACCCCCCCCCCCAAAAAAAACAGGTTGAAATAGCTTTGATTTTGGGGGGGAGGTGTCAAATGGGGAAGATGTTCTGAAGCCATAGAATGTACTTTTAAGGTTATTTCTGGTTAAATAGTCTGTATGGTCTTTTATTAAATCAAATTCATCCAACTTTTAATTATTCTTCACATTCCTTTTATATATAAACTGCTCAAATAACTTTTTGAATAAAATGGAAATAAATTGTACCTTTTTAAACCTCTCTTCATAAAGTCGTTAATGAAGTAATTTTATTCACATTTAAAAAATCCATTTGTGAACTTGTCTAATAAACATGTTTCCCCATATACTTAATAGATAATAAGATACACAGTTTAAATAACAATAGTTTACTCTCTAGCTTCATAAATATCTATGTCAATATGAGCTTATTTACTTGTGATATGCATGATAGCTAACATGGAAACAAAGAAAAAAATGACAACACAGATACTTTTAATCCAGAAAAGATGAGAGAAGGATGCCTGAGAGTGTTTGAGCACACGGGTTCTCAGGGGCTTGAGCATTCTTTCTCTCTGAGTAAGGATGGCTGCCCGAGCCCCATCCCATTTCCCTGGCCCCTGTAGACGGTACTGGTAAGAGGAGCAGGGACCACAGAAAATCTCCTTGGCCAGCTTTGTATCCCAGAGGAAGAGAGAGAGCAAGTTGGGTTTGACGCCTAATTCTGTAGCAATTTCATCCATGTAGTCAATGAACTGTACTTGACGGGAGTCTCTGAGGCTTTTCACAAAGCTGGGATAAGAACAGAAACATAAGAAACATTAGATATCAGTCACTATTGTTTCCCAAGTTTTCAGTAGAGTTTGGTTTTATCTGCTTGTTGATTTCACTATTTTACAATTATTAAATCTTAATTTCATACATTTGCCTCAACTCCTTTAGCATAGTATGACCTCTTAATATATGATTTGACTTTACAAGTGCTGTTTATTGATTATATATAATAATTGTATATAGTTATATATATAATGTTGAATGACTGGTTGAAGTCTTTTATCTGTATTTTTCCTTCTAGATACAGAATCCAGTTCTATGGCATGAATTAAATTATCAAGGAATATATAAGTCCCAGTGTATGAAACTCCATTGCTCTCTTGAGGTTTCCAAGCTACATAAACTATCTTCTCCATATACTAACTCTGTACACAAATTTTTCCTCTGAATATCCCTAGATAATCATAAGTTACTATTTTTAGAGGGCTAAATACTTAAAAATTAAAAGCAAGCAGGCAGTGACACATACTTGTAGTTCCAGTATTCAGGAGGCTGGGGAAGGAGAATCAACATAGGCTCAAGGTCAGCCTGGGATACATTGTGAGTTCGAGGTTAGCTTAGGCTATAAAATGAGTCCCTATCTTCAAACTAAACCAAATCACATCAAACCAAACCAAAACTACTCTGTTAAGTCATTCTTGGGTAAAAGAGACACAAAATAGAAAGTATCACGATTTAAAAAAATATCAAAACTTTTCAAAATGTTGTATGAATAAAATTTGTAACATTTAAGATAAACATAATAAAAAGTAAATGATGTAGCTAAATAATTTAAAAGAAATGTAAAATAAAGTGAAGGAAAGCAGTAGTAAAGATTCATAGCTATGAGGGGAGGACAGTCATCATCCGTCTTACCAACTGTGAACCTCAGTAAATGTCAATATTTACCTGCCAGGCAAGCTGTGTTCACCAGTACAATAGCAGCAAGACTGTTGTGGGGATAACCAATCACTTTCTGTTTGGCTCTGAGGCCTGCTTCACAGAAAGAAAGTCATACCTCACACTGTAAACCCAGGAAAATATGCCATGACTGAAATGTTTTGAGGTGATAAGAGAGAAATTACTATTGTATAGTTCAATTTGTGTGATCCTAAACTGCCTTCTAAATATTTACATTTATACTCCTTTTTTAAAAAATGCTTCTACTTCCAGCCTTAGTTGAACAGTTTCTCCTTGTAACAGGGTGAGGGGGGAGTGATGAATTCAGAGACTTGTGGTGCTGAGAATAAATACTGGCTAACTGCTCCACCATAAAGGGGGTGTTTGTATCACCCTCTCTAAGGTTCAGAGAATATTAGAGAAGATTGGGGAGAAAGAGTGGAAAACCTGTAAAATGCTGTCTTCTGGGTGTCACGGATCCTTCTTTGTTTGTTCAGATATTCTTCAAAATTGTGCAGGGTTACATAAGTGCCTTTTCATTCAAGTATATAATGTCCTTTGAGCATATGATCCATGACCTCACCACCTCTCATTTTATTTCCTTATATTGCCATTGGTCCCCTTAGTCACTCAGATTGTTTTGTTTCTGTTTTCATGTCACCAGCACAGATGATTTTCTGTATGTGTAATGTCTAACACCCACAAATGAGAGAAAAGCATAATATAATGGTTTTTTCATTTATACTCATATTCGTGCAAATGATATAACCTATTTCTTGTTTATGACTAAAACTCCACTGTGAATAAAATGCACGTTTTTTGCTGTCCCCCTGGATTCTTGCATTATTTCACTAACCTAGCTACTGTGAATAGGAATGCAATAAACACTCATGTGCAGTTTGACTCTGGTATGTTGGCTGGAGTCTCTGGGTAAATACTGAGAAGTAGTATATCTGGTAGGTTTATGTTTGGGTTTTTTTAAACTCTATTTTTATTTTCACAGTTGAAAATAAGAATTACATTCTACTCATCATGTAGACTTGATGTCCTGTGGTTATTTAAGATGTCATGTCAGATTTATGTTCCTCAATCAGACCCAAGTTTTAAAAAAATCTCAACATGATATTACTTATCTACGATTGCCTTATTAGTTCTCATGTAAGTGCAGATTGTATATATTCCCCTCTGAACAGGCTTTGTTTATTTTAACAAAAAGTTAACTTCCTTACCTTTTGGTCATTTTTTGTTTTCTTCTGTTGATGTCAGCCATCATGTCTCTCTTCGAGGGCAACTTTCTTAGTCCTGAGAAAACAAGACATAGATATTGGAATGCTGACATGAAGACCAAGGCACACAAACAAAAGGAATGGTTTAGAAACAAAATCATCATGTCTCTTTAAAATTTCTAATCAAAGCCTTATGTTTAAAGCATTTCAAAGGAGAGAATTTCCTTTCTATCATCATGCTCAGAGTGTCAGTTAGGGAATTCAGCTTTCCCTTTAAGATAACTAGATGTTTAAATATTTCTCAGTTTAAATGTACTTTTAACATCCTTGAATACTATGAATGTCCTTAACATATCTTACAGTCTTCCAAAGATCCCCAAACTATACTGGGACCTGACTCAAAGTTTCTCTTATCTGAACATTGCTTAGCATTGAGCTTAAATCCCCAATGCTATTTTTCTGTCTTGAGTTAGGAACATCTCTTAGTGTTTTTCAAAATTATACACACACACACACACACACACACACACACACACACACACATCCAAGTAAACACTGGTGTGAAATGCTCCCAAACTTCAGAAACTGCATTTTGAAAGTAAAGTCAGTAATTGGGTATGGAAATTCCATATGTGTGGATGTGTCAGGAACAGGAAAGATACAACAAACAGAATGTTAATTAACACCTGAGAGGCAGGACAAAGAGTAGTAGGCATGATGCTTATAAAGTATCTGCTTTTGCTTCTCCAGGTATCACACACATATCTATCAGTACCTGCAAAAAATGATCTCAAGTACCTTAAGTATTTCAAAATATATTTTAAACATGAGTGTGCAAAGCATGAAAGGAACAGAACTGGTGAATTAAAAGTTCATGTAGGACTTTAAGTTACTGCTGTACACATATGCACACCTTGTGAAACATCAATCATTCTTATACAAATATAGCAAATGAAAATCTGCTCAATGAAATATATGTGCAAGTTTGTCCAGGCATCACTGCTTATAATAATTCTAAGTAGCCATTAACACAAAAAGTTGTAGATATATAGATATATCTATATGTATATATTAAATGGAAAATAATTTGGATCACTCTCTATTAAGAGAAGCAAATGCCATAAAATAAAGATTCAGTTCACTATATTGTAAAAGAAAGAAGCCAAATACCATATAGTACATATTCTCCCAGCATTCTTCCTGCAGTTCTTTCATGGCACTATGTCCTACTATCTCTTACTATATTTTTACTTGTGTTGCAAGATCATAGGCTCCCCTTTAGCTTTCTCACACATACTCCATTTTGGCCAACCCTGTCACTCACTTTTTTCTCCCCCACAGCACTTCACTATTTGCTTGAACGTTCCTGCCCCCAATATTCATGTAATCTATGATTCCATTTGCAAGAAAGAAGAGGATAAAATAACTTTCATGGTAAAAAATGAGCCTTGCTTTCTTTGTTGAGGCTGGAGAAGGGGAGGGGGCTGGAGAAGGGGAGGGGGCTGGAGAA
>PVIH01017884.1:0-40337 GCA_004025045.1 Sigmodon hispidus | reverse complement strand
CAGGGATGGAAAAAAAAAATTCAGAGGGAAAGATGAACACAAAGAAAATATAGGTGTAGCAATCTTATTTGTATGTCTACCCTTGATAAGCCATGCTTATCATTCTTATCCTCTATATAGTTATTGTTAACTCTTCCACATTTTAAATTCTTTTTACTGTGTTTTTTTTATTAATAAATACAAAATAAAGGAAAAAAAAGAAAAATACAATAAATATATAGCAAAAAAAAAATATTTTATGGACCTTGAAAGAACAATACACAACTTCATTTGGAATAACAGGAAAGCTAGGATTGCCAAAACAATTTTGTTCCACAAAAGAAACTCAGGAGGCATCACCATCCTATCCCCAACTTCAAGTTATGCTATAGAGCTACAGTAATATAAACAGCCTGGTACTGGCATAAAAACAGACTTGTGGATCAACGGAATCGAATTGGGGATCCAGGCATTAACCCAAGAACCTATGAACACCTGATCTTTGACAAAGAGGCTCAAAATATTCAATGGAAAAAGATAGTATCTTTAACAAACGGTGTTGGCATAGCTCATTGGTAGTGTGTAGAAAAACGAAAATAGATCCAAGTTTGTCATCCTGCACAAAATTAAAATCTAGTTGGATCAAAGACCTCAAAATAAACCCAGCCACTGTGAACTTGATAGAAAAGAAAGTGGGTGATACCTCCTGAGTTACCCACTTTGAGAATCAATCTCCCCAAGGACCCAGCAATACCACTTCTGGATGTATACCCTAAAGATGCACATTCACACTCTAAAGGTATTAGCTCAACTATGTTCATAGCAGCATTATTTTTAATAGCAAGAACCTGGAAACAACCTAGATGTCCCTCAACTGAAGAATGGATTAACAAACTGTGGTGCATCTACACAATGGAATACTACTCAGCAGTAAGAAAAATGATATCCTAAAATTCACAGGCAAATGGATGGATTTGGAGAATATCCTCCTGAGTGAGGTATCACAAACTCAGAAAGATAAGCAGGGGATGTACTCACTCATTAGTGATCTTTAAACAAACAAACAAGAAAAAAGCCAAGCATGCCCAAGCTGCAAACCACAACCACTGAACAGCTTGTGATCAGAAACACCCTGGACTGACCCTTCATATCCCACTCCACCTAGAAGAACACCTGACTCACTCTTGAGGGAGGGGGGATAAAACTGGATTTGCCAGGAGTGGAGACTGAACTAAGCATTATTGGATCAATGGGACCGTGGAACTGTCTGCTGCCTGCCCAGGAAGGGAATGGGGAGTTGTGGAGAAGAAAAAATGACCTGATGTGGCAGGAGGGGGAAGGGACCTTGAATAAGGATATACAGTCATAGAAAAAAAAATTCAGAGGGAAAGCTGAACACAAAGTAATTGTATGTGTAGGAAATTATTTGCATTATCACCCTTGATTAGTCATGCATATGATTTTTATTTTCTTTATAGTTATTGTTAACTTATCAGCATTTTAAATTCAATTTACTGTTTTTCTTGATAAATACAAAGTAAATAAAGCAAAAAAATGTAAATAAAAAAAAAAAGAAAAGAAAGTGGGAAATACCCTCCAATGAGTTGGCAGAGGTGACCACTTCCTAAATATAACACCAGTGGCACAGACACTAATAACAAAAATCAGTACATGGAACCTCATGAAACTGAGAAGCTTCTGTAAAGCCAAGGACACAGTCAATAGGACAAAACAACAGCCTACAGAATGGGAAAAGATTTTCACCAACCCAACAAGTGAGAGAGGACTGATCTCTAAAATATATAAAGAACTTAAGAATCTAGAGCCCCAAACCTTGAATAACCCAATCAAAAATTGAGGTTCAGAATTAAAAAGGAAATTCTCAGCAGAAGAATTATGAATAGCTGAAAGGCACTTGAAAAAGTGCTCAACTTCTTTAGCCATCAGAGAAATGCAAATCAAAACAACTTTGAGATACCACCTGACACCTGCCAGATTGGCTAAGATAAAAGTCACAGATGACAGCCTATGCTGAAGAGGTTGTGGAGCAAAGAGAAGACTCCTTCATTTTTGGTGGGAGTGTAAGCTTGTTCAACCACTCTGGAATGCATTATGGTGGTTTTTAAATCCATAATTCTTATCTATGTTTCACCACATGGCTTTGTACTTGTGCTTCAGTACAAAATTCTCATCTTATTTTATTTTATTTTATTTTATTTTTATGAATAAAGAAGTCACACTTTCTATCCTTGTATATCCTTATTCAGGTCCCTTCCCCCTCCCACCACATCAGGTCATTCTTTCTTCTCCACAACTCCCCATCCCCTCCCTGGGCAGGTGGCAGGTGGTCCCAAGGTCCCACTGTCCCAATATTGCTTAGTTCAACCTCCACTCCTGGCAGATCCAGTTTTTCCCCCCAAACCTCAAGACTGAGTCAGGTGTTCCTCTAGTGGGATCCAAGAAGTCAGTCCAGGGTGTTTCTGATCCCAAGCTGTTCAGTGGTTGTGGTTTGTAGCTTGGTCATGCTTTGCTTTTTTCTTGTTTGTTTGTTTAGACAGAATTCTCATCTTGCTTTCCCTGTATCTGGCTGATGTCTGCTCTCTTCTTTCCTCTTTCCAAAATTCTCCTAATCTAATTGTTCTACCTCTACTTACTATTTATCTAATGACCAATCAGTGTTTTTTTAAAATCAATATGAGTAACAAATATTTATAATCTACAAGAGCCTTATCCCACAAAACTCAGTATGTTTATTTCCATTTATTTGCTTTAAAAGACAACATTAACATTTTTCTTTTAGGTAAGCTAATAAGCTTCTACCTATCTCTCTTTTATTGTGAATCAAGGAAGACAATAGTGAAAGAAGGTTTTTGTCACCTTCAGCCCTTGCATTTTATTTATATTTTTTGAAGTCTGGATTCAGTAATTCTTCAACTTAACGTTTCCACATTTGGTTCAATTAAATTTTCTATAGTAGAAAATTTACCGAATGTCCATGCTGGTTCAGGAGTATTATTTTATCTGTCTCCAAAAAAATAAATGTATAAATGGTGCTGTAGATTAAGCTATATCACACTGAAAAGCCTGAGAACCATATTTCTTATAGAGAGAAACATGTTTAATAAATTCAGGAGGCTGTGATAGTCTTCTGAATTTACATATATATGTATATAAATAATGAATATATAAGTATATATATTTAACTTATAGTTATTTACTATGCTTAATTGTGTTATTTTGAGAGAAAAATAAAAGGCATGAGAGATGAAACTATAATAATAAAGAGGCTTGAAGTAAACCTCTTCATGTTACCAACCTGCTGCTCGTTACATTGGGCTTCAAAAACTCAATTTTCCTTTCTTTTTTGCCTATGGAATCCCACTTTATGTTCCTTGTTCTCCATTTGTAGTTTATCCAGGCCTATGAGAAAAAAAGACAGCAGTATGACATTAGGCACCATGACAATTATTGTTCTGTTTGAATAATCCAGGGATAGCATGGCGGCCCCTTACCACAATGGCAATGGGGAAGGCTGTTTGTTTCTTCCATCACTTATACTTTATTAATTAACAGAGGATTATTGAACATCTATTGTAGTCGAAAATTTTTCTGTCATGACCAGGTCCACAGTTCTCTGGCAGCTGGCAGTATCTGCCCTGACGCCACCTTTTTCTACTACTCTCTGTTTGGATTCCTTCACTCGACAATAAGCTATCTTATCATAGGACACAATAGCTTCTTTATTAACTAATAGAACTATATAACATATATAGTTATATATATACATATATAAATAGTTATAGCAACCTATATTCATAGCAAACAGAAAGACATCCCAGATCATTCTGATTACTGTAAGGAGTATATAATCTAAATCATGTCATCTGATGCCAGAGATGCTTATATGTATTTATCATTGTTTGTTTGTTCATTTGTTTGTTTGTATTCTGAGGAGCCTTGCATAAGACCCTGTGTTTATGTAAAGAAACTACAATTAAGAAAGTGGTTGTGAATTTGAAAGAGAGTAAGGAGGTGTGTACAGTAGAGTATTAAAAGAAGAAGGAAAAAAATGTAATTATAATCTCAAAATCTAAAGGAAATAATTTTATAAAAAGATTATTTGTGTTGGATATTATGTAGAAAAGTAATAAGTCACTAGGAAAGAGAATGAACCTTGAAAGTGACTCTCTGTTTGAACTGATCCTGCGGAGGTTTATGTTTATATTCAAGAAAGGCACAAGAAAATCTTTATGGAGACCAAGTAGGAGTGAGGAAGAACTGGCCAAACTTGGACGATGGCTTCTGTAGCATTTCTAAGGTAAAGAAGACAAGGTAGGATAAACAAGTTGAGTTTGGAGACGGAGTACATTCATAGAACTCTAAGCTATTACAAGGGCTCTTTATAGGATTATTTAGGTAATTGGAGGTATTGTTTTAGAATAGGAACATCAAGATAAAAGCCAATTGGGTGAGGTGGCTCAGGATTTGGTGAATAGTATGTGAAAGTATCTTCATAAGCAAATTGTTAGGAATTTGCTGACTCTGATACTAGTCTTACTTCAGAAAGAGAATGTGAAAGCAACATCCTATATGAAAACTATACATATATATT
Source organism: Sigmodon hispidus (assembly GCA_004025045.1). Classification (NCBI taxonomy): domain Eukaryota; kingdom Metazoa; phylum Chordata; class Mammalia; order Rodentia; family Cricetidae; genus Sigmodon; species Sigmodon hispidus. The sequence continues at coordinate 35,746 of PVIH01017884.1, read as the reverse complement.
AAACAAAGTATGAAAATATATAGTATATTATATATACATGCATATATATATGCAATAAAATTATCAAATAATACCTTTTTAAGTATATTTTGCTATTATTCTCAAGCATGCTATGAATATTTGAAAATAGTAGTGTGATTATGAAAAATGTTCAGAGGACTAGAATGCTATAAAAGCATAGATGAAAGAATATTAATATTGAAAATTTTTTTCTGAAAGAAGTTATAATATATAAGGCATAAAAGCTTTGAAATATATCTGACAGGCAAGAATTTATACCAAAAAAAACGTTCAGAAAAGAGGGAGATTGCCCCGGGATGATGTAGCTAGAAGTCAACACAGGAATTGTATATTGAGTCTATTGTTCCATAGTTATCTAATATGTATGATAGAATATACATAAAACACTAGAGCTCAAATTTTTGTGGCATATATTTAATTCTAGACAAAATTGTGTTATGAGAGTCCCATTGTGTTTGTTGATTGTAAGAACTCGATGGGTTCTACTGTTTTTACTTGGAAGGCAAGGCTCCATGAAAAGTAAATTTCTTTGATGGTTATTCAGCTAGTAAACTAAAAAGTGATAGGCTATTTTGATTATATAGGGAACAAATATTAAATTAACTTTTAAAATTCTCACTTAAGACAATCTCCAAAGCTGGTGATACTTCACTGTGTGTTTCAGAAGTGAGGAGACTAAGGCCCAGGGAGTTTTGATAAGTGAACTTTGATAGTTGCATAGAGTAAATAACATGATCAAGTTATGAAAACTGCATAGCTTACCTCAGAGTCCCAAAATAATGATCAAAACCAAGAATGATCTGCTTGGTGGCTAGCTGAGTGCATCCATGGATTCAGTTCTAGTTCTTCTCTCAGGCTGGGCAGAAAAATCTCTTCAGAGGATTTAATGGAAGAGAAAGCAGGTCTCTCCTTATCTGTCAGTTTTACAAAGTCAGCTGCAGGTCTTGGCATCACTAAATAATGGAGCGCATGAACAACAGCTTTCTCCTTTACTACTGTTTTTGTCTTGAATTCTGAAACAGGCCCATCGCTCTAAGTAAGCCTAATGTTCCTTCATTACTGCCAGACTTTATGAAACACCAAGACAACATCCATTTTGAACTTGAGAATAATGCTGAGCAGGACTCTGGAGAAGGACAACAAAAAGTTTTCTTTCTCTTTTTTAAAAATTTGTAGTTGATAGTGGCTTTATTTTTCAGTTGTGGGGGATCTAATTCTGAACTTTATGCATCCCAGGCAAGTGTTCTATTACTGAGCTCTATTTATAGACATTATCTTTGTTTCTTTATTTTTTCTTTTTTTAAATAACTTTTTTTTATTATGAATAAAGTCTCATTTTTTATCCATGTATCCCCTTGTTCAAACTCCCTTCCCCCTCCCATCCCTCCCAGGCACTCCCTCTTCTCCCTATCACTTTATCTCCTCCCCAGCAAGGGCAGGAGGTCCCAATGTCCCTAAGGGGCTTAGTTCAGCACCCACTCCAGGCATATCTACTTTCCCCAACATAAAGACTGGATCAGGTGTTCCTCTGGAGGGAATGGGTTCCAAGGTGCCAGTTCAAAGTGTTTCAGATTCCAAGCTGTTCAGTAGTTGTGGTTTGCAGCTTGGGTGTTCTTTGCTTTTTCTTTAAAGTCCACTAATAAGTAAGTACATCCCCTGCTTCTCTTTCTGGGTTTGTGATACCACACTCAGGAGGATATTCTCCAAATTCATCCATTTGCCTACAAATTTTAGGATATCATTTTTTTTCTTAGTGCTGTGTAGTACTCCATTGTGTAATTGTACCACAATTTGTTAATCCATTCTTCAGTTGAGGGGCATCTAGGTTGTTTCTAGCATCTTGCTATTATGAATAATGCTGCTATGAACATAGTTGAGCTAATGTCTTTAGAATGCAAATTTTGTTTGATTTTAATATTTCATTTATTTTTAGTTTATTGATTTGAATAATTGTCTGCATGTATGTCCATTGCCTGCACACTTGTGTTGTGAAAGCTGAAAGAGGTTGTCTGGTCTCCTGGAACTGGAGTTTCAGGTGGCTGCTAAATTACTCTATGTGGGCACTAGGAACTGAACCCTAGTTTGATAAAAACAACATACACTTATCAGTTTATCTACCCCTCAGAACTAGTTGTTTCTTTTTAACAAACAAACAGAATACTAGCTTTTCAGTGATATCATTAGGAAATATTCAGGTGTATAATCACATTTTTTTGTAAATAGAAATTTATTATGTCTGATTCATAGTTTCATTTTCCAGCAGAATAAACTGCCACACATTCTAATATCAAATATTAAGTATCACGGTACTAACCCACCAAGAACTATATGCTAACTAAGGTATTTTATTTAAAAGTTACTTACATAACAGGGATTGTTCTAGGGGAGGAGGAGAAGAGGTAGGAGAAGGACGGAGAAGCGGAGAGCAGGAATGATCCACACTGCAGAAAGCAGGAGCAGTCCGATGATCCACACCATAGAAAGCAGGAGCAGTCCCAGCCGCATGGTCCTTCCTCTCCACGCCACTCATCCAGCGATGCTACGCTTCTGTCTTTCAGCGTGGTGCTCTTTCGTCATTTCCCCCCAGACGACCTACTCAGCCGGGCTCAGCAATCCAGCGCGGTTTTTTTGCATAACTTCAGATTTCCCGCTACAATTAGGTACTTTAAAAGTAGCTCAAACCTAAGGCTGGCAAGAAAGTTTACATTTTAATTATGAAACTATGTACTTTTCTCTAGCTTTAATTTATTTACATGGGGCATGACTAATCATGAAAATGAACAGTGACTGGGAGGGACACGTGTGGTGGAAATGTTCTCTGTATGATGTAAATAAAGTAACTAGTTTGGCCTACGTAGAGCACCATAGAAGTGGGTAGAGAATCAGAGGACAGGCAGGTAGGAGAAGGGTGGAGTTAGTCAGTCTCCATCTGACCCCTAGAGAAAAGTCATGTAAGGAACACAGGTGAACCACGGACCGAGCCACATGGCAGACAGATTAATGTAAATGGGTTGTATTAAGATGAAAGAGCTAGCTACAAATGTGATTGAGACATGGGACAAACAGTATAAAGTTAATATAAGCATGTGATTCATTTGTTTGGGGGACAAAAGCTGCCACGGACCAGGTTACAAAACCCCGGGCCCAAACAGGCCTGGGAAACCTTCTACAACAGTACGTGGGGAAAAGGAGTTTGAACAATGTAATACATGGATGAAAAAATGAGACTTTATTCAAAAATAAAAGAATAATAAAAAAGAAAATTGAAAAGCTTCTCATTTGGATTTATTGTAATATATATGTATTTATGTTATATGCTTATACTATAGCTTCTGCTTTAAATACAAATGATTTCCCTGTAAATATTTGAAAAAATGGGACATTATTGCCCTATCATTTTAATAAAATGTGCAAAACCCAGAAAAAAGAAAATGATCATGAAGCCCTTTTTTATGTATCTCATTGAACTAAATTATCAGATCTCTCAGATTCATACCCACTCTTATGATCTCCCCATTTACAAAAGTGCCCATTCATGCTGCTCATTTAGTTACTGGATCATAATTAAACTCCCTGGGGCCAGACCCTTAAAGAAAACAACTCTTTCCTCAATCACACCACTGCTAGAGGCCATCAATGCAGAAGTGAGGCACTGTGTCATTTAGCTATGTTCTAGCCTTGAACTCAGTATGATGGTTTCTCAGAAAACTGAGAATCACTCTCCCCAAGGATCCAACAATACCACTTCTGGGCATATACCCTAAAGATACACATTTACACCCCAAAAGCATTAGTTCAGCTAATGTGTTCATAGCAGCATTATTTGTAATAGCAAGAACCTGTAAACAGCCTAGATGCCCCTCAACTGAAAAATGGATTAACAAACTGTGGTTCATCTACACAATGCTCAGCAGTAAGAAAAAAGGATATTCTAAAATTTGCAGGCAAATGGATGATAGTGAATATCCTTCTGATGGAGGAATCACAATCCCAGAAAGAGAAGCAGGGGATGTAATCACTTTCACTCATTAGTGTGTAGTGGGAAATCAGGAACTATACATGTGAACGATCGCGTCAGAGGACTGGAGAGGAGCGTGGCATGGTTAACTGGAAAAGATTCCGGAAGTAGACCTCCGAGGGAGAGGACCAGGACAGGAAGCCGGCATTCTCTCGCGAGAGTTCCTGACCAGTTGCTCGGGTTTTTGGACTGATGACGCGGCTTCCAGGGTGCGCAGTTCGGGTCAGCGGCGCGGGAGTTTGGATGTGCAGCGTGGGGATGAGTTTTCCTTAGAAACACTCCGGCGCGCTGCAACCTTATCCCTTCATTTTCTCTTAAAACCTTCTCTGTTTTGTAAGTGATTTTCACAAAATAGACCCCATTTAAAACATATCTCACAGCATGTTTTTACCACGTTATTAGTGGAGTTGTTTTTTTGCTTTTTTTTTTTTTTTTTTTTTAAAAAAAGGAGATGTCATTATATACAAGATCTCAGGGCTAGAATTGAATCTGAGGTTTCTGATTGAGTAATAATAAATGATACAGCTTTGTTGTCAAGCTTTGCTCTTGATACTGTAGAGGTTAAAAAGATATGTAAATTTTAGTATTGCATGAATTATATTTGAATTATAATAAAAACCTGAGCTATATATTGGGGAAAACTTTAAATATCAGAGAGACAGAGAAACAAACCACAGCCAATTCTCACTTAGTCAACTCCTCAGGCCTGTCTCCAGGATCCCTCTGATCCCAAACCTCTCCTCCATCAACCAGAAAAGTGGTAGGAAAGTCGAAATCTGTCTTTAACTTCTCTGTCCTTCTTTCTTCCTCATCCATCATTCCTAAAGCATGTGCTACCAGTGGCTAGCTGTTAGTCCTTGAATTCATAGAGATACAGATCAATCTCTGCCTCCTCAGTGGTGGAATTAAAGGTATGGGTCACCTCTCCCTGATCTTCATGATGAAGCTCTGAGTGACTATGTTTACTGATATAGCAGACTATTTTTTATTAAATATACAATATATCGCCACATCTTAGCATTCATGGCGTTCAAAGTATGGGACAAAGTATGTTTTCAAAGAAAGAACCCTCAGGTAGACAAAAGAAGGCACACATAAATTGCTGTGGTAAGGCAAATTATAAGTGTCAAAATAAATGATATACAAAAATTTATGTTCTCACAGCAGTATGGAGCCTCTTCCAATGAATATAAATTGAAGGTCTGTCATGGGGAATGTGAGTTTATATAACAAAACATATAGGGAAATTCTGAAAGTAAATGTAAAAGTAGAAATACAATATACTCTCTGAGTGATTATAGTTTATTCAAAATAGTACCATGAAATAAATGAAATTTTATCACATTCTACTATGTAGGGTAAAGATAAAATAAGGAGGTTTTGGAAAATGAAAGCAGACTTAACTTCTTTTCAAGAATTTGTTGTTTGATCAATGATCTATGTTATCATTCAATCAGCAATGATACAACAAATGTCCCCTGTGTTATTTGTGAGGAAATTGTAAAAATGCTTTATAAACCTTGTTATAACCACTCCCAGAGAAAATAGCATCATTAAACCATGAACATGAAATGTGTATATGGTTATGTGAGTTCCAACATGGTCCTGTCCAGGACTACTACTAGAATTTTTATTGGAAAAAGCTGTTATCAAAAGCTATGACTTCTGGAAACATTATGCATACATAACATCTTTAGTTACCACCACAATATCTGTAAAATACCAAAACAGTAACAATTTCAACATGAATGATTATTTACTGCCACAGTGTCATGAATGCTATGGGGTAGCTAACCATTTTCTGATTGTATTTAACACATGTTCTAAAGAAAGAAATTTTTGTTGTATGATGTTTTGTGTTTCTGACAAATAAAACTTGCCTGGAGCTCAGAGGACAAAGTAAGCAACTAACTAACCATAGAATCCAGGCAGTGGTCGTGCACACCATTAATCCAGCACTTGAGAGGCTCAAGCCTTTAATTCCAGCTCTTAGGAGGCTTAGGAAAGCCCAGATGGGTAACTTCTGAGTTCATGACCTAACCCTATGGTGTGGTGGGAAATTAGGAATTATATATATAAATGATCATGTTAAAAGATTAGAGATGAGTGGGGCGTAGTTAATTAAAAAAGATTTTAAAAATAAATTTTTGAGAGAGAAGACTACGATAAAAAGTCGACTTTTCTTGTAAAAGTTTTTGACTGGGTATATAGTTTGGGCTAATGCTATAAGAGTTTATAAATATATGACATAAAAATAAAGAGATTTTTTTAAAAAAAACGCTTTGGAGCATTATAACTTTATTTTTTTATTTTCTTTTAAAACCTTCTCTATTTTATAAATAATTTTCACAAAATAAGCCCCATTTAAAACATATCTCATGACAAGTTTTTACCGCGATAATTGGCACCCAACATGGGGCTATTTAATATTTTTTGTGGAAGGACTCTTTATTGGTATCTTTTTATTGGGTATGAATTATTAAAATTAGGTATAGTGAAAGTAAATTTTTTGTCTTGTTTTTGTAGAGGTATTGTAAAAAACAGTTTTTTAGATTAATAACTATTATAGGCCATTTTTTAGGTAGCAAAGAAGGTAAAGGTATATCAGATAGTAGGGTGTCTATGGGTTGAATTATCTTATTAATTGTTTTTAAATCTGTCATTATTTTTTTATTTTTTAGACTTTTTTTGACTATATATATAGGGGAATTTTATGGGCTGGTCGATTTTTTAATATGTTGAGCTTGTAATTGTTTTTGTACTAATTGTTCTATGGGGCATAGCCAAAACCACTTAAGACCCAGAAAACACAGACCTTCCTCCCTGCTTAGTTCCTGCATTCTGGGGAAGATATCAGCAGCCATCATGGGACAGTTTCTTTCTCTAAAAATTGTCTTAAGGTTTGAATTATATCATATGTGTCCATATACCTCTTAATAAATATAAATCTTTTATACAATATATTACAGATTCATTTTTTCCAATACATACTTTAAATCCCAAAGCTCAGGAGGTAGAGACAGGAATATAAGGCTGATGGATACAGGGTCTCGGGCCCTTTATGTTGGAGAATTTGTAGAGGAAGGCAGTCTCTAGTGGCTGCTACTCTGCCTCTCTGTTCTGTCAGCTTTTTTTTTCTCCAGTTTTTTTTTTTCCATTTTCCATTATCATTATTACTATGAACAAAGAAGCCACATTTTCCAACCTTGTATATCCTTATTCAAGGTCCCTTCCCCCTCCCACCACATCAGGTCATTCTTTCTTCTCCACAAATTCCCATGTCAGCTTTTACCCAATATCTGACTCCTAGTTTTTATTGAGAAGACTAATGAGGATCATGCTTTAGAATTTCATGTCGGCCACTGTAATTGTAGTAAGAATTCCATAGTTGGGAGGCCATAAGACATAAAGTAAAGCCTATCACTGTTATTTGCTAAATATTCAGGCTGTTAAATCAACTTCTAAATATTTATGCTTATCCTTGTAGAACTAGACTACTCTCAGCACTTGTCAGAGAAGCTTTTTTTTGTTTTATCTTCATTGGGAAGTAGTCAGGGGAAAGATGCCTAACTGAAAAACTAGTCAAAGAATAAGAGTCTAGGTACCTAGCTCTAAAGGGAATATCTATATTAACTCTTCCACCATTAAGAGTCCTTGAATATTCTAGAAAAAAAACTGAGTGTTAAGAGTTGTAGGGTAGGGAAGAACATTGTGGAATACTGTCTTCTGCATATAACATGCCTACATCACAATCATAAAGTAATAGCATGTATGATTTCTTACACAAGATCAAGCCAGCCCAAATCTCACAATGGTTGAAACAGAGCCCCTGCAGTGTTTGTCCCTTGATGGAGAGCAGCTGGTAGTGGGTAGTTGTTGCAGGAGGGAGAGTTGTTCCGTATTGAGAATACTGTTCCTAGTAGGCTTCCCATGCTCCATAGGATAGCTCCATACCCATGTACTTAGGAGCAATAATAGCTAGTCTTGATGAATAATGAAAAAATATATAAATCTGAAGAAATATTTAAGGACTTTGGAGGAAAAATAGGAGGAAGATATGATTATATTTAATTTTATACATGTATGAAATTATCAAAACTAAAAAAAAAATTAAAAGCTACACAATTTTCCTAAAATAAACAGAAAAATATTAAAGACTAAAGCCAAAATTTGAAAAGCTGTTTCTGTGTTACAGGAAGCAGAGTATTCAAAGAGCAGGCCTGGCATCTTTGAGGGATTTCTTACTGAGTATTAAACATTATAGAAACAGAACAGGGGGAAGGAAGTGGCACATGATGTGGGCCACCAGAAGTCATGTTTGTTTCTTTCTCTAATTTCTTTGCTAACAGGCTCAGGTTTTACAAGATATGGCTCTGATTCTGTTTTCTTCTACAAATTATCATTTATATATTAAGATCATAATTACATTATCTCCCTTCTATTTTTATCATCTAGAGTCTTTCATATACCTTTCCTTATTCTATCTCAAATTTATGACCTTTTTAAAAAGTAAATGTTACATACAGATATGTTTTGTATACACATATACATTTCTAATTGCATAACTAAAACTTGCTTTGCCTGTACAATCCTATCTGTATGTGTGTTAGCTCTGTTCCCTTTTGTCACATTTTTAATTAATGTAATTTATATTAATTCTTTGGGATTTTCACACTCTGTACCCCAATCTCACTCATGTTACAGTCCTTCCATGTATTCCTTCTACCCTTGTAACTCTCTCAAGAAAATAAGAAAATAAATGAAAAGAAGAAACAAAAACACTACTTTGTTTCTTTATCTTTCCTGTTACTCCATCACATATTTATTTGTCATAGTGATCTTAGAAACTGTGATGTATCACACAGCATACTCTTTTGAGCAAACAGCTTTATTTGCAAATATTCATTGAAATGAATTTTTGGTTTGGTTCAACATCTCTGACTTCTGAACACCACCAATACTGGGCCCTAAACAAAACTCCTATAGGGTATCCTTCTATTGACCAGAGTCATGGAGGTCCTTGATTATGGTTCCACAGGATGGGCCACTTCATGCATTCCAGTAGGTCATAGGTGAGGTAAATATTTGGGTAGGCCAACTGAAAGCCATAGATGGGCCTGGGTAGTAGCTGGGTTCGTCTGGGCCTCCACCAAGTATTGGCCCCCTCAGGCAAGAGTCAAAGCCAGTTATTCTGCACCCAAAATATCTGGGCCAGCTCTCCCTAATCAATGGTAAAGAGTGGAGCCAGCTTTTCTGTGTCCAGGGCCAACTTTCCAGTTGCTGTGAGTAGTGAAAGTTCTTGTAGGACTGTCAAGGGTCAGGGCCATTTCTCACAAGTAGGGTAAGGAAGAGATCTCCTACTAAGGTGGCCAGTTAGAAGGTAACAAACTCTCTGGTGCCCAGGCAACTAGGGCCAACACTCTCCTGGACTCTAATGATAACATAGACCACAGTCATCAAAGCAGACCCTGGCTGCAGTAGAATCACAGACCCCAAATTGCCTTCTGGGCACATCTCATGCCCAGATGTCACTATGACACTGGGTGGCAGAGCAGGATGCTCAGATCAGTATAGCCCCAATGACATAGTATACGAATGTGGCCTCAGGTGGCAGCTCCAACCATGGATACACATACAGCCTTTGGTAGTAACGCAGTTCATGGACATCAACACAGAAGTTGTGAGGCCATGGATATAACCTCCCTTGCAGCACAAACCCAGGCATCATATGGCCCTAGTGGCAGAGTTGGTCATTCATATCAGCCTATTCCTCATGACTTGTCTCATGAGCTGCTCTGTTTCTCCTTCTCTCCCATGTTTTCATCACATCCTTGTTGATTGCATTGTTGTCCACCTTGGCCACATGGCAAAGCTTGTCACTTGTTTAATTTTTAAACTTCTTTTGAAAATTTAGAAGTGGCAATTGACAAATTTGTTTTTAATTTTCCCTTTCTATTAAAAATAGATTTTTTCTTACAAAATATGTTCTGATTATAGCCTCTAATCCTCTCAGTTCCTCCCAATTTTCTATCCCATTCAGATCCTTTCTCTATTTTTCTCATTAGGAAATAAAGGGCTTTCAAGAGATAACAATCAAACATGACAAAATAAAATTTAATAAGATAAAACAAAAAATTATAATATTAAAGTTGGACAAGATAACACAACAGAAAGAAAAGAGTCCCAAGTATCAGAGATGTACTTGTCACACACTCAGGAATTCCATGAAAATACTAAACTGAAAGCTATAATATATAAATATAAGATATAGTACAAACCCTATTGATCCTGTGTTCATTGATTCAGTCTCTGTGAGGTCATTTGAGCTTTGCTGGGTTTATTTAGAGGGCCTTGTTGTTCTTGTGTCCTCTACCTGCTCTGTCTCTTACACGTTTTCTACCTCTTGTTCCATGGGGCTTTCTGAGCCCTGAAGGGAGTAATTTAGTGGTAGCATCCCATTTAGAGCTGTGTGTTCCAAAATCTTGAGCTCAAGAATGTAATATATTTTATAAAGATTCTTTGAAATAATGTGACATAATATAAAGGGAGAGACTTTAAATTTTTATTTTAACTATTTATTAATGTACATATATGCATGTGGATATGTGAATATAGGTACTCCAGGAGGCTCTAGTGTTATGTCTTTCTTCAAATGAGATTTTGGACAGTTGTGTACTTCCAGGAACTTTAACTTGGATCATCTAGAAGGACAGTATGAGCTTTTAACTATTGAATAATGTTTTTAATTCTCTGAAATAGAAATTTCCTATATGACTTATCACTAACACAAAAAATAAAGTCCCCAAATAAATACAAGAGAGATTCTTTTATTTTACTCTTTTCTCTTACTGCATTAGATTCTTTTATTATCAGAAGGACTATTTTGAGAAGATAAGATAAAGACATAAGAATTTTGAGCAATACGTTTCTGAGGCACTGTCTAAAGTTTGGACCACATCCTTTGAAGAGACTTGTGAAATAAATGATAAATGGCCTATATCAAGAAACTTTCAGTCCAGAATCTTATCATTTGCAACTGGGAACACCTGATTGATATGTGTCATTTTGCTTGTTGCTCTTTCTCCCTCATTTATTTCTTTAATTTATAATATCAGTAACAGGTATCTCAAGGAAATAGCACTGTTCTCTGAGTGTTTTATGAGTTTGTTTGGCTTTTTCTGTCTTTATTGACTGAATAGGAGGGTTTTCTCTCATATTCTACAAGATGTGTGGGGTAGTTTTTTTCCCGTCTTCTAATTGTCAAAATAAAAAGACAGATTGGTACATGCTATGCACATAAGGCCAATTGACTAGAACCACAATTCATTTTCCAATTGTAATTACTACTGAGTTTAGTTGAAGGCATCCCTCATGCATTTTGAATAGAATCTCAGTAGCAAGGATAAACATGCCCCATAATTGTGAATAAGACATCCATTTAGTTGATTGAGGTTCATACTTTATTCCCTTGGCTCTGCTGCCTTCCTGAACAGCTGGGCATCTTGATGGCAAGAGGGCTCTCAGAAACTGGCTTGTAGCTTCTCCAGGCCCTGGGGGTATAATTATATAATGATATATCTTTAGCATTTAGGGGATGCAAAACTGAGATATACTGAAAAGGAACTGCAGGCTATTCATGATTTTCTAATTTAAGGATATCAGTATGCACAGTGGCCCATGAATTCTTTACCATCTCCTAATAAAGTTCATTTACCATTCACATTCCATACCATCAGTGTGGTATTATGTAGTCATTTTTTCATGAATATGAAATAATTGCAGTCTGAATGTTTGAGAAGTTGAAAGAATAAAAATGAACATGGGTGAATTTTATCTGTATGCTCACTATCTAGTGTTGCATTAATACTATTGAAAACAAAGTGAGAGAGAGCCCATTATCTAGGATTTAAGCTGTGGGGCACAAACCATGCCTCCTTACCTTCATCAGTTGCTGCCCTAGTTGCAGGCCAGCAGGGAAAACTCGTGTTGGTAGACATCCCCACTAACAACCCCAATGAACTCTGCAATCAACAAGTCTCACCCCTTCCCCAAGCCCATTCATCACCCTGAAACTTAAGGAGCTTCCTGAGACATAGAATTTGCCAGTTTCTATAGGACCAAGAAAACCTTCACATAACAACTTATGTAAGCATAGGCAGAGATTCACAACTTCACACTGGACTGAGCTCCTAATCCAACAGAAGAGAAAGAGGAAAAATTATATGAACAAAGTACTCAAGATCATGATGGGGAAACCCACAGAGATAGCTGACCTGAGCTATGAGAGCTCACTGACTCTGAACTAACATCTGAGGAGCCTGTATGGAACCAAACTTGGCCCTCTGTATGTGGATGATAGTTGTGTGGCTTAGACAGTGTCTGTGGCTTCTGGCAGTAGGGCTGGGATTTATCCCTAGTGAATGAACTGGTTTTTTGGATCCCATTCCCTATAAAGGGATATCTTGCTTAGCCTTATTGCAAGGGGTAGGGCCTTGGTCCTGCCTCAACTTGATATGCCACACTTTGTTTACTCCCCTTAGGAGGACTTATTATCTCTCTGAGGAGCGGATGGGGGTGTGGTGGGGTGAAGCTGGGGTGTGAGAGGGAGGAGGGGAGTAAGCAGGAACTGTGTAAAATTAAAAAAACAAAACTTTAAAATGAAAACCACAAGACAAAAGGAAACAAAGTGAAACATGCTTTAATTATGCCCTTTACTATGTAGCAAAATAATAATTTAATAAATAAAATTAATGTGCAAAAATAGGAATAGGCATGCAGTTCTGTGGTGTAATGCATTCCCAGAATATATGAGCTTCTGGTTCAAATCTCTATCACCAAACCACACACAAAAGCATAAAAAATTGAATGCACCAAGTGAGCTTTTCATTTATCAAATGACTCATGCATAATATTTTCAGCAACAAATTAAAATAGAAAATATTTACAGCATTGGCTTATAAAAGAAATTGTTTAATCTCTTTAGTCATGATGATATTTTTGAAAAACTGACATATGTACATTTAAATGTGTTAAAAGTGAATACCAATATCATAATTTACTTTAAGTATTTCTTATTCAACAATGAATAATCCATCTTGGAATTATTTTGTTCAACTGTATGTATCAAAAAATCTTACTTAAGTTTTTAAAAATTCTACATGAAGCTGCAGAAAATTATTAAACACAAATTACAAAGTTGTACTATATTAATAAAAATTCAAATAATAAACAATTCTAGAAATTTCATGCCTGTTTGAAATTGACTCTAGCACTTTTCAAATGTTGGGCTATGAAAAACTTCTACTATATTATCTTCTTCAGAAAATGTATCTGGTTTCTATTTGTTAATTTATGACCTTTTTCTCTTTTTAGGAGAAAAAGTAGAAGTCATAAAGAGGCTAGAGAGTAGGAAACATCAAACTTATTATTATTTTAAATAAGTGTTGACTCTTGACTGTAGGTAGTCAAAAAGCTTCAAATATGATCTAATTCTTCCTCTTGCAGAGTTGGTGATAGATTTCTTACATGATTTCTTTTTTATCTGTAGTTATGATAATTTATTATTATTGTTGTTGTTATTTATTATTATTGTTTTTAAAAGGTCTTTTTTTCCATGTATCCTCCTGCTCACCCATCCTTCCCTATTCCCAATCCCTCCCAGTCTGCCCTCAGTCTCCCCCTACACTATTTCTTGATTTCCTTCCCCAAAAGGGCAGGAAGCCCCAAGGTGGGTCAGCTCAGCATGGCACATCCACTTCACGCAGGTCTGATTTTCTCATCCCAATATCAAGGCTGGTTTAGGCGCTCCTCTGCAGGGAATGGGCTCCAAGGTGTCAGCTCATTTACAGGAACACAGTCTGATCCAATCCCCTGAAGCTCTACATACTGCCCATGCCAATCGACAGTTGCCTACCCTTGGAGAGCCTATCTCTTTATCCTATGGTTCCCCAGGGTCTGTTCTTGATTCAGTGTACTCTCCAGAGCTCCAGGCAAACATCTCTGTGGAACTTCTCCTCATAATAATATTTCCTTGCTCATAGAGACTCTTCTCCCCCACTCTCCAGCTGTAAGGGGACCTGGGCCCAGTGCTCCTCCATGGATCTCTGCCTCCACTTCCATTCACTGTTGGGTGTAGGTTCTGTGTTGACACTTAGGGTGGTTATTCATTTGAGTCTATGAATGACATCCCTATGGGATATCCTGTTTATTCAACACCTCCATTATTGATTGCAGATCTATCTCGGGACATCCTGTGAGTTCATGGGGGTTTCCCTAGCACCTGGTCTCTTTCCAACCCCTCATTGGCTTCCTCTGTCATTGCTAAAGGATGCTGGATCTTTCTTCTCATTTGTTTCTAGACTAGAAACTCTGACCACTGCTTTTCACAGCTGGTTTTTCAGTATAAGATTCTGATTGTTAATGCTGGTTTCAGACAATTCCAGATTTTATAGTAATGGTGAAGATATATATGACATTAGAAATTGGAAATAAGTCTGGTGAGAAGTACTGAGTACACATACAAATATGATTATTTTCCTGCTTATAGAACTAACTTTCAATATTGACCTTAAATATTTACATGTTATATCAATTCTTTTATATTGTTCATATGTACCCTGTGTTTATATTTTGTGTGTGATTAATTTTCTTCTCATCTTCTATGAAGAGATTTGACCTTATCACAGCCACAGGATCTATCATTCTGAAAAAAAAATATTGCAAGATAAACTCACTTTCTTTTTTAATTATATATTTTTCTAATATATGTACATTTTTACACATTGAAAATTGTAGGCTTAAAATAAAAGACACAGATGGGCAAAAGACTATTATTTTGGCTTCTTTTATTAGTGTTTGTCATAAAACAGGAAAGCAGATTTCTTTTTGTGGCTAAATATTCTAGGCAGAGGTTAGTAAGTTAATTGGTTTGTGTCTATATTGCTAGTTGGACCTTGCCAAGACATTATAGTGATTAATAAAAAATCTGACTGCCCTATAAAGTCTAAAAGATAGGAGGAACTAGCTTGCATTTTCATTTTAACATTGACACTCCCTGTGACCAGGATGACCACTATAAACCAGTTTCTTTAGCTGTACTTCAGACTTCTGAACTATGAGTCTTCAACATTCTGTGGTCATCCTTCTTGTATTAAAAATACTAGAGGGAGGAAATTACATATATTCTTTATTAAGGCATTCATAAACCTTAGGGTAGGAGATACTGTCATGAATCAGTTTACTAATTTCAAGATTATTAGAATATATGATTAAAAAAGAAAATTCTTCCTACAAGGAAGTTTATGAAGGGGTGCAAGTAGTGATTTTTCTCCAATGTTTTTATCATCTTGAGCCTCACTGATAGAGAAGAAGTACTCTCAATATATTGTTTGCACATGTAATGCTCATAATCCTTTCACCTGGATCACTGTTGAGATCTTCTTACTCATTTATTACAGTTTGTTTTTAAATAATTAAATAGGGATTTTGTGTGTGTGTGTGTGGCCAGACAGAACTTAAGTTCTCTCTGCTTCCATTTCCTTAGTTCTGGGTTTGAAATATGTACCCCCAAATCTTGACTTTGTTTTTCTCATCAGAAAAGCTGAGATTGTGAATGCCTCTGTTTTAATAAATTGCTGAGGTTATTGATTGGAAAAATAATCATAGAAATATTAGAACACTTGTGAATTTCCAAGAATATTTATTATCAGGATATATCCCTCTGGGAAAGAGCTGGACTGATATTACAAAGTTATTCTTTAACTTCGCATTGACTTCAGTGAAGAGTAGCTCTGAGTTTCAAATTTATTTCTAAAGTTGCTGAACACCATTCTTCTATTCTACAAATACTTATTAATCATCTTCCTGTGTTTTCTTTAAAAAATATAATTGAGACCTTAAAAACCTGGCTTTCCTTTTTCTGACTCAATATCTTTTATTACACTTGAAAATCCCAAATTATTGATACTACGAAGAGTTCTTTGGGGGTGAAAGTTATCCATGAAGGCAGGAGCAATGAGAAGATTCCAATTTTTGTAATATTCACTGTGAAAATGACTGCTAAGAAGGCAAATGCTACCAAATATAGGAGGAAATGATTAACTTATGCAAAGGTATGTTTTAAAACAAAAGAGACCTGTATCTCAGAATTAAATACATGCTGTTCTCAAATCTTTGTCCTGTCTTTCTTATTTCTATCTGTATCCTCATTCTCAAACATACTAAAGTTATTACGTTGGCTTTCTTTTCTCTTTTCATTTATCTGCCAGGAGTGCCTCAATGATTTAGCTATTTCATTTAGTGTTTGTTCATATACTAATAGATCCTTTTTCTTTGAGCCTAGAAAGACAACCAAAGAGAGCTACCTCTCTAACAGGGAACAGTTGCAGATCTTTTCTTTCTTGCTATGTTTTAAGAAGAGAAAAATAACCTAACTACATTGCCACTTTGCAGAGTTTCAGATGTTTAACTCACAGCAGTCTTCAAACATGTCTTAATTAATTAAGTAATTAAGTTTTTGTGCAAGGATATATGTATACAGGAAATGACTGCATTGTTTGTGAATTATAAATGAGTTTGCACATGTGCATTGGTACATATGTAGTTTGAGTCACATTTTAATGTTGAATGTCTTCTACTGCTGTCTGCATCTTAGTTTCTGGATCATGGTATCACACTGAACCTAAGAGTCAAATACTGACCAGCCTGGAGGATCAGCAAGCACTTGCAATTCTCCCATCTCAACCTCCCTAGAGTAAGGCTTACAGGCATGTGCTACCATATGCTATGTAACAATCCTCTTGTACACTGTAAAGATTTGCTACAAATTTGTTTAATAAAATGCTAATCAGCCATTGGCAAGGCAGAAAATATTTGCAAGACAACAATACTAGAAGAATGATGGGGAAAAGGGTGCAGTCAGAGAAGACACCAGCCAATTGCCAAGGAAGCAAGACATGTTGAGATTGGGGTAACAAGTCATGGGCCATATGGCAATGCATAGCTAAAAAAGTATGGATTAATTTGAATGTAAGAGCTAGGTAGTAACAAGCCTGAGCTATTGAGCAATCATTTATAATTTATATTAAGTTTCCAAGTCAGTTATTTAGGAAATACCTGCTGGTTATTTGGGAGCAGGCAGTTGGTACAGGAAAAATCTACCTAAAACAATATCTTCTTGTGGGTTTTTGTGATCAAAACTCATGTCTTCATATTGGGAAATTGATTGAAATAAGATCATATCATCATGATTTTAAAACTGCCAAGGTGACTTTTTTTTCACATCTTGAAGGACTTGCCATTATGTTGTTCTTTGTTTGTTTTGATGGTTCTGTTTACAGTTTGATATGTACATCCAAAAACTTACAATTATACAAACATCTTCTAGGATGTTAATTGGCACAAACACAAAGAAGGAATGCATACATTTACAACTTTAATTTATAGACACACACATGGATAGACATGTACTGTCACAGATATACACAGAGTTTAAAATGCACAGAGATACACAAAAATACAGCATAATGATATGTTACATATTTAATAAAACCAACTTGGAATATCAGAAAAAAATCTACGCATAGTCAATTAAGGAAGATCATAGAGTATAACTCACACCTTTAATCCCAGAACAGGCAAAGACCTGGAGTGGTGACCTATGCCAAACTAGGCATGGTGACCTACTCCTATAGGGTTAACAGTTATAAGCATAAAGACTTGCCTACAATAGGGATATTTTAGTTTTCAAAAAGAGAAATTACCACACAGATATGCAGAAGGATGTGATACTAAGCCATAAATGGATATGGCACTTGTAAAATCTTAACATTAGAAATATTTATGTCTGTTTTGTGAAGGATGATGAGATGTCACTGAGAAATAGAGAATAATTTTGTATGAACACAAGTTGTCCCAACATAGTGCAAGCTCCGTGATTTCTCAAAGAGACAGAGAATAAAGAAAGCAAGATATACATTGTAGCCTCAAAACAAGAAAACACTCAAATGTGATTGATAAAATCAATATCACTTTTGTATTTGGTTTTGGAAAATGACAATCAATTAACACACAAGAGGAGTCATAGAATTATAATTAATTTCAATAAAACTTTGGTGGCACATGCCTTTATTGAAAACACATAAGAAGCAGAAATAGGCAAAGCTCTATGTGTTCAAGGCCAGCCTGATATATATAGTGAGTTCCAGACCAACTAAATCTACATAATAACATCTTTTATCTTTATTACTACTACTACTGTGTGCTGTGGGACTATAGTTTTGTACACTGTAAAGATTCATTATTCATATTAGTTTAATAAAAACACTTATTGGTCAGTAGCCAGCCATTAATTATAGCAAGTCATTGAAAGTAGGAGAATTCTGAGAAAACGGTGATGCAAATGCCAGTCAGACACAAAGGAAACAGAATGAGAATACTGCATAGAGCAAAGATAACAGGCCATGTGGCTTAACATGGATAAGAATTATGAGTTAATTTAAGTGTAAAAGATAGATATTAACACGAATAAACTACCAGTACAGCAGTTACTATAAAGTTAAGCCTGTGAGTCAATTATTTGGGAAGAGACTGTCAGATATTTAAAAGTTTATGGCAGGACAGAAACTTCTGACAACAAATTGTACCCAGCTTTGGTCTGGTCATGTATATCCACATAAAGCCTGAGGAAGCTTAAAAAGTGTCCTAGACCAAAGAATCAAAGCCTGAAAAAGCTTCTTAGTTGTGTTTTTCAACTGAACTGTGGTACAGGGAAGCATAGAGGATTGAGCTACAACATGACAGGTTTGCTGTATGTATGCTGTAACATAGTGTGTGCCTGCAGTCTCACAGAAATCTTGGTATAACCACAAGCTGCATATGATCAGCAGATTTAAGGTTTCTGCCCATACAGAGTCAAAGGCAGCTTCTTGGTAGCAGCATTTTCTCAGGTGGGCTTTGTTTGCTGCTGAAAAGCAGAGGCATGGCTCCTTTAAAAGAGACTCTCTGACTCAGTGTCAGTGGCAAAAACCCTGAGGGTCAGCTGTCAAACTGAAATAAGGTTAGTTTTGTTCTGCATGGTCACAAGGTGGACTCTAAAATTCCCCAGAGTTAGATTGGTAAATGTGGCTTTTGCCAGTACTTCTAGCATAAAGCTAATCTCTTCCACAGCAAGGAGCTGGGTGGAAATATCCACCATAGCCAAAGCTTCAATTGTAGCCAAAAGGCATTAAACCTAGATATGCCTTTTAGCATATTAAAGGCATATGGTCATAAAAAGATAGAAATATGCAATAAAGATGGATTCAGACACAAAAACCCTCTAAATGGTTTACTGTGTGTTTAAAAATGTATATAGAGAGAAAAGAAATGGGATAAAGTTCTTAAAAAAAGAAATGAGTTAAAAACAAGTAAAGCAACATAAAGGTACACAGAGAGTCTGGATACTATATGTAATTGTCTTTGAGATTTTTGATTGCAGTAGAAGAGCAAAAGCTGCTAAAATATATTTGATCATAAATACTGTTGCATTAATACAACCTATATACTTTGTAAATGCCTTGACTTAAACATTTATGTAAAAAGATATGTTACTTTGGATAAGAGGAGGTTTTTTTTTTTTTTTTTTTTTTTTTTTTTTTTTATTTCAACAGAAAATGAGAGGTGTTCTGGACTAATTCCAGGTTAAAGAAAATAAGATTTGATTTAAAAAGACTGCTGAAAAATTTCCAATGGGAATAAACAGCTCAAATGATTCAGTTTCAGAGCACCTCTTTTGCAGTTTTCTCTGAGTTCTGAATCGAGAACAGCTTCAAGGCTGTTGACTGAGATGATCCAGCCTCACAGACTACTACAAACTTGTCCATAACCCTAAATTTTCTTTTAGTCCTCATAATGTTACTAGAATCCCCAGTCAGCAAGAAGTAGTCTAAAAAACTATCCTTCCCTAGTGGATTATCGATGTTTGTCTTTGTTTAGAGTATTGGTTATAAGTTTTTATAAATAATGGTCAGAAAAAAATGTTATACAGAAAACATTAGAATTGGGGTTCTTGCTTTAAAAAAGAGGGGATGTGGACTAATGCTCTTGTCAATTGTAAGGTTTATCACTGGTATTGGTTTAATAAAATGATGATTGTTCAGGAGCCAGGTAGAAGTATAGATAGGGTCATCAGACTAGGAGAATTCTGAGAAGAGGAAAGGCAGAGAAGCTGATGCCAGCCAGACACAGAGTAATCAAAGTGATAGAGCCTCACAGAAGAAAGGGTTCCAAGTGATGCAACTAAACATAACTAGAATGATGGATTTATTTAAATGTAAGTGCTAGACAGAAATATGCTTGATCTACTGGCCCAACATTTACTATAATATTAGCCTCCTATGTAGCCATCAGTCAATTAATTAGGAAGCAGCTGCTGGGTATTTGAGAGTTTCTATTGGGACAGAAACTTCCAACTAAAACTATGAGTAATACTACTACTAGTGAAAAAGCATTATATATTTGTCAAGGACTTTCATTGTTTAAATCTCAGTTTATTATACTTATAAAACATATACACAAGCATTATAATATTAGCATATGATACAGCAGTACAGGCAGGTTCTTAGTCTCATTTGATCATTTGGTAATAATTTCTTAGTCTCATTTGATCATTTGGTAATATCCATTAGAATAGGTTTATCATCCTGACATCATAAGATTAAAATTGACATAATAATTAATGTTTTTTATAAGTCTTAAGTATTTCTTTTTACTATTATGAATAAAGTCTCATTTTTTATCCATATATTCCCTTGTTCAAACTCCCTTCTCCCTCCTGCCCCTCCCAGTCACTCTCTTCTCTCCATCTACTTATCTCTTCCCCAGCAAGGGCAGGAAGTCTCATCATTCCAAGGTGGTTTAGTTCAGCATCCATTCCAGGCAGATCTGCTTTCCTCACCATAACATCAAGATTGGGTTAGGTATTCCTCTGGAGGGAAGGGGCTCCAAGGTGCCAGGCCAAGGTGCTTCAGATCCCAAGGTGTTCAGTTAGTTGTAGTTTGCAGCTTGGGAATTCTTTGTTCTTTTTTTTTGTTGTTATGAATAGAGTCACAATTTCTATCAGTGTATATCTTTATTCAAGGTCCTTTCCACCTCCCTTCCACTCCAGTCACTCTCTCTTCTCCACACCTCCTCATCTCTTCCCCAGCATGGATGTCCCAAGGTCCCAATATTGCACAGTTCAGCATCCACTCCAGGCAGATCCAGTTTCTGCCCCCCCAACATCAAGACTGAGCCAGATGTTCCTCTAGAGGGAATGGGATCCACAGTGTCAGTCCAAGGTATTTCAGATCCCAAGCTGATCAGTAGTTGTAGTTTGCAGCTTGGACATGATTTGCTTTTTTTTACTATTTTGTTTAGAGTCCACTAATGAGTGAGTACATCCCTTGCTTATCGTTCTGGGTTTGTGATACCTCACTCAGGAGGATATTCTCCAAATCCATTTGCTTGCAAATTTTAGGATATAATTTTTTCTTACTGCTGAGTAGTACTCAATTGTGTGGTTGTACCACAGTTTGTTAATCCATTCTTCAGGTGATGGGCATCTAGGTTGTTTCTAGGTTCTTGCTATTATGAAACATGCTGCTATGAGCATAGTCGAGCTAATGTCTTTGGAGTGATACTGTGCATCTTTAGGGTATACACCCAGAAGTGGTATTGCTTGATCCTTGGGTTGATTGATTCTCAGTTTTCTGAGAAACTTTCATACTGCATTCCAGAGTGGCTGAACAAACTTACTCTTCCACCAACAATGGAGGAGTGGCCCCCTTGCACTACGAGCTCTCCAGTATAGGCTGTCATCTGTGTCTTTTATCTTAGCCAATCTGAAAGGTGTAAGGAGGTATCTCAAAGTTGTTTTTATTTGCATTTCTCTGATGGCTAAAGATGTTGAGCACTTTTTCAAATGCCTTTCAGCTATTCATAATTCTTTTGCTAGAATTCACTTTTAGTTCTAAACCCCATTTTTTGATTGGGTTATTCAAGGTTTTGGACTCTAGATTCTTGAGTTCTTTACATATTTTAGAGATCAGTCCTCTATCACTTGTAGGGTTGGTGAAAAACATTTCCCATTCTGTAGGCTGTTCTTTTGTTCTATTGACAGTGTCCTTAGCTTTACAGAAGCTTTTCAGTTTCAGGAAGCCCCACTTATTGATTGTTGGTCATAGTGTCTGTGCCACTGGTGTTATATTGAGGAAGTGGTTGCCTGTGCCAATTTGTAAAAGGGTATTCCCCACTTTGTTTTCTAACAAGTCCAGAGTTGCTGGGTTTATGTTGAGGTCTTTGATCCACTTGAATCTATTTGGAATTTTCTACACACTTCCAACCAACTATGTGAACACCATTTGTTAAAGATACTATATTTTTTCCATTGAATATTTTGTGCCTCTTTGTCGAAGATCAAATGTTCATAGGTCTTGGGTTAATGCCCAGAACTTCAATTCAATTCCATTGATCCACAAGTCTGTTTTTATGCTAGTACCAGGCTGTTTTTATTACTGGAACTCTACAGTATAACTTAGAGCATAACTTATACAGTATAAGTCGGGAATGGTGATGTCTCCTGATGTTCTTTTGTTGAGCAAAATTGTTCTGGCAATCCTGGCTTCCCTGTTAGTGCAAATGAGGTTGAGCACTCTTCTTTCAAGGTCTGTAAAATAATGTGTTGGGATTTTGATGGACAGTGTACTGAATCTGTAGATTCCTTTGGGAAGAATTGTCATTTTCACTATGTTGATCATATCTATCCAGGAACATGAGAGATCTTTCCATTTTCTGATATCTGTTGCAGAAGGAATTCTGGGGTCCATTTGGGCCCAGAGGTTTGGAACCTGGTTCGTGGAGGCTTTTGCCTCCTAAAGAAATGAAACAGTCACTTATATTCTTCATACTGTTTGGCCCATATCTTAAGCACATTACTAGCTAGCTCTTTCATCTTAAATCAACCCATTTCCATTAATCTTCTCACCATGTGGCTCAGCCCATGGCTCTTCTGTACCTCTACATGTTCCTCCTTCAGGGGACGGATGGCAACTGAGTAACTCTACCCTTCTCCTATCTGTCCTCTGATTCTCCATCCACTTCTATGATGTCCTACATACGCCAAAACAGTCCTTTATTTACAGAATACAGAGAGCATTTCAACCACATCTCCCCTTTTCTGTCTAATTAAAAAGGAAGGTTTCAATTTCCATATAGCAAAACTACAACAGAACAGCTCTCAAGCAGGAATTACAGTCACAATATCCAGTCTATTTGTATTCACAAAATTAAAGAGAATATTTCATTATTTACCTTATCATTGTGAGTCTAAAGTTTCCTATCTAATATACCTTTTAATCCAAAAAGAACTATACCTATAATTATTAAACCTTCAACCACACCAAAGATCACAGAAGGATATATTATTATGCAAATAAACAGGAAGTGCAAGCAACTTCCAAAGTCTAGAAAATGACAGAGATGACACCTGTCTGCTGAATAGTCACCCAAAGTTCCTTTGTAACATTAGGGCACCATCTTCAGCCTTTGTGGCCCAAAGTCTCTGGCATACCTTTCAGTGATGCAGGAAATCTGACACAGTCCATCAGTTGCTTCTCCTTGTGTCCACAAGGATGCCTGGCATTTTTTTTCTGCAAAGCAGGAACCTGAAGGACCATTTCGGCCTGTTCTGCCAAAGTTCAGAGGTCACTTTCCTTTGGAACCTGAATATCCAGTTAATACAGCATACTATCAAGCAGTCAATACCAGAACAGTTTCTTGTGCAGTGGCTAACTGTTGCCACAAAGTAATTTCCACATGAAGTTTCTTCAATGCCCATCATTTTCCAGAAATACATTGGTACTGCCAGGAGCAGACCTGTCTCACTGTCCAGAAAAGTCTAAATTCTTAAAATAATTTAAATGCTATATTCTGCATGTCTTTGAAATGTTTGAAGACTACCTATCTAATTGAAACATATCTTTGCATACCTACAAAAACCTAACTAACATGACTATAAGTTTGGTTATCATAGATGACTATTAATTTGCATTTCTCAATTACACATTATAATTTTAAATGAGTTACATCAGCATCATACCTTAATCAAGAGTAGAAAAATACATACAGCATAACAAAATTGACCTTAAGTTTATATCAATAAACCAAAATTTAGTTATCTTTTCTAATCATTTCTATATCATATCCCCCCTTTTCCTTTCTTTTTTTTAAAGAGATTGACTATGACCATTAACCATTTGTAATGAAAACAAACATTAATAAGTAATATTTTAGGGAAATTGGACGTAGCTTTCTTTCTTTTATTACTTCCTGCTGTCAAAGGACGTTGGTGATCTTATGGGGTCTTGAAGCTGGATCACCTAAACTGGCATCTTGGAAGGTGATCTTCCCATCAGTGAATTTCAAGATGCCTTGGCAAACGAAATCACATTTTTCTAGAACCAATCCACAGGTTTTGATCTTCTGTGGAGACAAAAGCAGAAACTCTTTTCCCAAGCAACATATTCTTATAAACAGATTTCAAAGTCAAGATATCTTTAAGTGTATATATATATATATATATATATATATATATATGTTTAACTTAGCAGCCTTAGCAATCAATTCTCTCTTCAATTAGCTCATTAAAAGTTAAAAAAAATTAAAAGAAAATGTAATAATCATAATCCAGACTCTCTGTTTATCGGCCATCTTTTGTGGCTTTTTTATCTTTATTTCCTATTTCTCTTTCTTAAAGGACTTTCTCTACCCTCTTTTCTCTGTCTCTCTCTCTCTCTCTGAAGCCTATGTGAATTTTACATACATTGTACCCCATTTAGAGGTTTTATGAGTCTAAATCTGTTTTATTGAGAATCCTTAATCATTTACTAACCCAAAGAGCTTTTATAATGTTGGTATGACTTTAATTGCTGACTCTGCCCCTTTTGGCGGCTTTTCAATATGGCGGAGGAGCCTGCAAATCTCTGCCGCTGCCTGCAACCAGAGCGGACTCAGGAAATGCTACTACCAGAAAAACCATTTTTAACTCTGTTTCCTTTCTGTTCAATATAAGCAGAAACCTTAAATCAATCACACTTATGCCAACCTTTCATGAAACATATGGGTTTAAGCTGTGTGCCGCGGACGTGCCATTTTTAAATTCCTGCCTGAACACCACACTGTCTCTGTACCATGAATCAATTCAAATACACAAGTCAGAAAGCCGCTTTTGGCTTCGTTTCAGTGATCTACAATGCTCTTTAAGCTTTTTAAACTTTCTTAGGCTTTGTGCAGGTGTTTGGCCCATGTTTGGAAGCCATCTGTTGTAGAAGGTTTTCTGGGGCCCATTTGGGCCCAGAGGTTTGGAACCTGGTTCGCAGCGGCTGTTGTCTCCCAAAGAAGTGAAGCAGTCACTTATATAGTTTATACTGTTTGGCCCATATCTTAAGCACATTACTAGCTAGCTCTTTCATCTTAAATCAACCCATTTCCATTAATCTTCCCACCACATGGCTCAGCCCGTGGCTCACCTGTACCTCTACATGTTTCTCCTTTGGGGGATGGATGGCAAGTGACTAACTCCACCCTTCTCCTACATGCTTTTCCTCTGATTCTACACCCACTTCTATGATGCTGTGCATAGGTCAAAACAGTCCTTTATTTACAGCATACAGCGAGCATTTCCACCACAGATATCCTCTTCAAGTTCTTTCTTCAGTGATTTAAAATTTTTATCAAATAGATCTGTTACTTCTTTGGTTATAGTTACTCCAAGGTATTTAATGCTATTTGCAGTGATTATAAAGGGTGAAGTTTCCCTTATTTCTTTTTCAGTCCCTTTTTCTTTAGTGTATAGAAGGGCTACTTATTTTTTTGAGTTAATCTTGTATCCTGCTACATTGCTGAAGGTGTTATTCAGCTATAGGAATTCCCTGGTAGAATTATGCAGGTCACTTATGTATACAATCATATAATCTGCAAATAGAAATAGTTTCACTTCTTCTTTTCTAATTTGCATTCCCTTAATGTCCTTTAGTTTTCTTATTGCTTTAGCTAAAACTTTGAGAACTATATTGAATAGATAAGGGTAGAGAGGACATCCTTGTCTAGTTCCTGATTTTAGTGGGATTACTTTTAGATTTTTCTCCATTATGTTTGATGTTGGCTGTATGCTTCTTGTAAATCACCTTTATTATATTGAGATATTTTCCCTGTATTTCTGATCTCTCCAGAGCTTTTATCATGAAGGAGTTTTCAGTTTTGTTAAAGGCTTTTTCATTATCTAAGGATATAATCATGTATTTTTTTTCCTTTAGTTTGTTTACATGATGGATGACTCTAAGTCTACTAATGAGTGAGTTCATCCCCTGTTTATATTTCTGGGGTTGTGTTACCTCTCTCAGGAGGATATTCTTAAAATCCATTCATTTTCCTGTGAATTTTAGGATGCCCTTTTTTCTTACTACTGAGTAGTAATCCATTGTGTGCATGTACCACAGTTGTTTATCCATTCCTCAGTTGATGGGCATCTAGGTTGTTTGCAGGTTCTTGCTATTATGAATAATGCTTCTATGAACATAGTTGAGCCTTTGGAGTGGGAATGTGTATCTTTAGAGTTTATGCTCAGCAATGATATTAAAGGATCCTTTGGGAGATTGATGCCCAGTTTTCTGAGAAACAGCCATACTGCATTATAGAGTGGCAAAACCAGCTTATACTCCCATCAACAATGGAGGAGTGTTCCCTTTGCTCTGAAACCTCTTCACCATAGGCTGTCATCTGTGTCTTTTATCTTAGCCAATCTGATAGGTATCAGGTGGTATCTCAAAGTTGTTTTAATTTGTATTTCTCTGGTAGTTAATGATATTGAGCAATTTTTCTTTTTCTATTTTTATTTTAATATCTAACAAAGTAGACTTTATTAATAAAAATAGAAAACTTAGATTAAATAAATGATTTTCAAAACACATTAAATCAAGAGAATGTAAGCAATTTTAAAAGATTTATTATAACATCATTGAGATAGAAGCAGTCACTATAAAAGTGTGAAGGTTTTGTTGCTGTGTTGGTTATTTCTTATTAAAAAATATTTATCTTAAGTATTGATCTGTAGCCATGTTTCAATATTTTTTCCTTTTTCTTTTTTTATCATGAATAAAGTCTCCTTTTTTTTCCATGTATTCCCTTGTTCAAACTCCCTTCTTCCTCCTCCCCCTCCCAGTCACTCTTTCTTCTCCACATCTCTTAATCTCCTCCCCAGCAAGGGCAGGAGGTCCCAAGGTTTCAAGGTGGCTTAGTTCAGCATCTGCTCCAGGTAGATCCACTTTTCTCATGCCAACATCAAGACTGGGTCAGTTGATCCTCTGGAGGGAATGGGCTCCAAGGTGCCACTCCAAGGTGCTTCAGTCTCCAAGTTGTTCAATGGTTGTGATTAAAAGCTTGCGAATACTTTGCTTTTTGTTTAAAGGCCACTAATAAATGAGTACATTCCCTGCTTATCTTTCTGGGTTTGTGATACCTCACTCAGGAAGATATTCACCAAATTCATCCACTTGTCTGCAAATTTGAGGATATCATTTTTTCTTACTGTTGAGTAGTACTCCATTGTGTAGACGTACCACACTTGGTTAAACCATTCTGTAGAAGAGGGGAATCTAGGTTATTTCCAAGTTCTTTCTATTATGAATGATGCTGCTATGAACATATTTGAGCTAATGATTTTGGGGTGTGAATGTGTATCTTTAGTTTATATGCCCAGTAATGGTATTGCTGGGTCCTTGTGGAGATTAATTCCCAGTTTTCTGAGAAACCATCATACTGCATTCCAGCGTGGCTGAATAAGCTTACACTCTCACTAAAAATGGAGGAGTATTCTCCTTGCTCTGTAACCTCTCCAGCATAGGCTGTTATTTGTGTCTTTAATCTTTCCATTCTCACAGGTATAAGGTGGTATCTTAAAGTTGTTTTGATTTGCATTTCTTTGATAACTAAAGATGTTGAGCATGTTTTCAAGTGCCTTTCAGCCATGTGTAATTCTTCTGCTCAGAATTTCTTTTTAGTTCTAAACCCCATTTTTTGATTGGCTTATTCAAGGTTTTGGGCTCTACATTCTTGAGTTCTTTAAATATTTTAGAGATCAGTCCTCTGTCGTTTGTAGGGTTGGCGAGAATCTTTTCCCATTCTGGAGGCTGTTGTTTTATCCTATTTACAGTGTCCTTGGCTTTACAGAAGCTTCTCAGTTTCTGGAGGTCCCACTTATTGATTGTGGTTCTTAGTGTTTGTGCTACTGGTGTTTTATTTAGGAAGTGGTCATCTGTGCCAATTCATTGGAGGGTATTTCCCATTTTCTTTTCTATCAAGTTCAATGTGTCTGGGTTTATGTTGAGATCTTCAATATGCTTTGATTTGAGTTTTATGCATGGTAATAAGCTTGGATTTCTTTGGAATTTTCTACACACTACCAACCAACTATGCCAACACCATTTTAAAGATACTATCTTTTTTCCATTAAATATTTTGGGCTTCTTTGTTGAAGATCAGGTGTTTATAGGCATTTGGGTTAGTGTCAGGATAGTCAATTCAATTCCATTGATCCACAAGCCTGTTTTTATGCCAGGACCAGTCTGTTTTTATTAGTGTAACTTTATAGTATAACTTGTAGTCAGGAATGGTGATGCTTCCTGATGTTCTTTTGTTGGGCAAAATTGTTTTGGCAATCATGGCTTTCCTGTTATTCCAAATGAACCTGGGTATTGTTCTCTCAAGGTCTGTAAAAAAAATTGTGTTGTGATTTTGATGGTAAGTAGTTTGAATCTGTCAATTGCTTTTGGTAGAATTGCCATTTTTACTAGATGGCAATTCAGCACTTCAAATAGATTACAAATTCTATTCAAGGGTATTAGAGGAAAAATCCAATTTCTAGTTTATGGTTAATTATAATTCAATGAAGAGTTGTAGAAAAACATGACTCAGTGTGAAAAGAGTAAGCTGAATTGGATATTAAGTACTTGAAATTAAGTAACAGTTTACCTGACTCAACTAAAACTGTGATCAAATGTTTATAGATAGTAGTGAGCACACATAATAGGAATATATCTCATAATGTTTTTTATTGCACAAACCAATGTTTTTGTAATAGAACCTAGAATATCTTGGCATTGCATTATAAAGACAACTGCTTGCTTGAAGAAATTCTAAGATCTTCAGAGCAACATGCAACCTCACTTCACTGAAAGGCTATCTATTTTCCCTGAGCATGGGTCTATGGTAGATGCTGACAGTCACTCCATTTTTTTTTTAAAGAATCATGTACATTGGCATTTTGCCTGCCTATATGTCTGTCTGAGAGTGTCAGGTGCTCTGAAACTGGGGTTACATAAGACAGCTTCAAGCTTTCATTGTAGGTGCTTAGAATTGAAGCTGGGTCCTCTGAATGTACAGCTAGTGTCTTTAACTGCTGAACCATCTGTACAGTTTCTCTGTACAAATGACTTACATTATTATGTAGTAAACCAATAATGATGAACTGAAACACACTGTAATACACAGAAAAACAACACTCTAAAATTACAATAGAGATTCTTAATATGTCACTGCAAAATTGCAGAGGTCATGAGGCCTTATGTCCATAGATAAGCATGAGGGAAATCATGTTGAACATGAAGATTGTCTCATGAAGGAGATGAATACCTTTTTTCCTCCCAGAAGACTAAGAGTGGATATTCTTACTAGCATGTCTATGTTGTGTTATCTATAGGACTAGATCCCAACTGAATTCTACCCCTTCCTCTCAGACTATTATGTTTATCCCATATTCCTCAGCCTGAGACTTTTATCTTGAATGTTGTTTCCAGTTCATAAAACCCATGTGAGGTGGAGATAAAAAATTTACTTTGCAGTTTTGTGACATCCCCAATATTTGTAAGACTGAGACCATACCTGATCCTTCTCAAAGTCCTTAAGATTTTGAACCCACCTTTATGGAAGAGATCATGAGCACTTTGCAAAAGAGTTTTAATGTGGTCATACTTCAAGCTTTATTGTCTATATGGAATTGAGATGATTGTTATCATTAAGCTTTTCCTCAAAATTTTACTATGCTTAGCACCTAAAAAATAAACTGCCTGGGGCTATACTTAAAAGATTAGGACCAACACCAGCTAACAAAGTCACATTGAACCTTATTTCTTTCTTGTTTTAGCTGGATTATTATTTTCCAAGATGTGGTGTTTGCAGGAATCCTCACATAAATTTGCAGATGTTGAGCAATTCTGAGACCATATTTCTATTTGTCCAAGATAGTTTCTTGTTGTAGTAAGTTTTCCTGGGCCCAGTTTGGGTCTGGAGGTTTGTACCCGGCCTGCATGGAATGGAGGTTTGGAACCTGGTCTGCACTGTGGCTTTTGTCCCCCAAAGAAATTAGTCAGACACTTATATTACTTCATACTGTTTGGCCCATGTCTTAAGCACATTACTAGATAGCTTTTTCATCTTAATTCATCGCATTTCCATTAATCTTCCCACCATGTGGCTCAGCCTGTGGCTTAGCCCATACCTCTACATGTCTGTTCCTCTTGAGGGTCAGATGGAGACTAGCTAACTCCACCCTCCTTTTGCTTGTCCCTTCCTCTGATACTCCACCCACTTCTATGGTGCTCTACATAGGCCAAATCAGTTACTTTATTTATAACATACAGAGAACATTCCCACCACACTTTCTTGTTTTAATTCAGTTCAATTCTATTCACTTTGTTTAATTTTCTGACATTGAGGGTAGACTGGTTTATTACATTCCCATAAATAATTTATTTTACCAATTGTATACATTTATGTACATGCATACAGTTGTGTGAGCTTATAGGTTATGTTTGTGTGTATATACATGTGTATGTGTGTGTATGTACAGTTTATCTGGGACACATATGCACATGGAATCAAATATACTTTCATAAGACAAAATAAAATGTCTTATAATTAATTGTTTATATCTATATTTATTTTTTATATTCTAGAGAAATGACTTAATATTTGAACAAGAAATCATTTTTTAAGAATAGCCAATGTAGCATTTGAAATAAAATCAAAATACTTAGAATTAATTCAAATTTTCTCTGGCAAGATGATAGCTAAATAATTACTAGCATATACATTTATGGGTAAATCATACAGAAATATAAAACTAATGTACTATTGTTTATGTTTTAACTGAATTACATAAAGTTTAAAGGGTAATAGACTTGATAAAATTAAATTCATATAAATATGTTTATGTATATATTACAAAAATTATGTGATAGTTAAAAATTATTGAAATGCTTAAAGAAGATTATCTATTTGGCAGGAAATATAGAAAGATATTATGTGGCTGGAGACACTTTGCTGAGACACAGAGCACTTGCTGAAAGGCAGACTAAGATACTGATTGGAATTCTGAACATCTCTCCTCTTTTCTTACCTGATCAATCAACTGTTGCTAACATCTCTTTGGCAAAGTTGTGACCTGGGGTAGGAGAAATAGCTGTTATAAATTTATGTTTAATGGAATGTTTACCTCTAGTTAAAAAAGAGTATTTGAGAGGTAAGGGAAAAATAAGTTGTGTTTGAATATGAAATTTTCTATACAATTTGCTTATGCTGTGGGACATTTGTTTAATGATGCAAACAAAGATGTGTTGCATTCTTATATGTTGCATTTGTTTAACTCTGGGAAGCTGTGTTACTTTGCCTGTCTAAACTACCTGATTGGTCTAATAAAGAGTTGAACATCCAGTAAGGAGGCAGGAAGAAAGAATAAATAGAAAGAGAAATCTGAGGGGAAAAGAGTTAGGAGCAGGAGGAGGAGACTATCTGGATCTAGCCACCCAGCTACACAGCCAGCCACTGATTAAGAAGTAAAGAACAATATACAGAAATAGAAAAAAACTGCCAAGAGCAAAAGGTAGATGGAATAATTTAATAAAAGCTGGACATAAATAACCCAAGCAAAGGCCAGGTATTTATAAGTAAGAAAAGCCTCTATGTGTGATTTATTTGGGAGCAGGTTGGTAGGCTGCCCCAAAGATCCAGTAGGATAAGATTAAAAAACACCACCACCAACACAGACTCATGTATTTGTGTAGTTGATCCTTAACTTGCTGTACCATTTGGGAATGTTGTAGCATCTATAAGAAACGGGGCCTTCCTGGATGAAGTGACTCACTAGGGGTGGATGTTCAGTTATTATAGCTTATCCTCACATCCTTTTTACTCACCCTGTTCCTTTACTGATAGCTCCCAGAACCGCCTCCTCTGCTATGGTGGACAGTATCCTCTTGAGTTGTAAGTTAAGATAAACATTTCCTGTCTTAGGTTGCCTCTTGTCAGATATTTGGTTACAGTAACAAGAAAATTAACTAATACAGAAGCAGCACCTTCACTTTTTATTCATTTCCTGAGATGTTTCACCTGCAGAGCAAGAAGAGGTACTTACCAGGTCTATAAATGCTACTTATTATTTAAACGCTGAAAGTGCCCTCCTGAACTGCTGTACCTTTCTGAAAAAAAGACCTTCTTCAAAACAGATGTGTCTCTGAAATAACAAACCTAATCGTTTATATCCAGTTTTTTTTTTTTTTTTTTCAGATTTCTCTTGTTTCAACACTTCAATACAGTCTATCTTGCTGTCAGGACACTGACAGATGTTTTCTGACAGCTCTGTTTTCAGCCTTGTTTTTGAGCCCAGATAATTACAGGGGAGACCACTGAGTGCTTGCCACAAGCTGTTCTTATATCAGGGGAGATGCAGATAATAGCACAACTACAAACATGATCATTGCATTTATCATGAAAGTTGTGTGTTATAAAGCACATACTAGTGAGTAAGCAGGGCCATTAGAGAAGTGATCAGGCATCTCTTCATTGAGAAGAGAACATCTAAGATGAGAACACCCTGCTAATGAGTATATAGCTATGCAA
This sequence comes from Sigmodon hispidus, assembly GCA_004025045.1. Taxonomy (NCBI): domain Eukaryota; kingdom Metazoa; phylum Chordata; class Mammalia; order Rodentia; family Cricetidae; genus Sigmodon; species Sigmodon hispidus. The sequence goes on along the minus strand of PVIH01017884.1, from coordinate 2,742 downwards.
AGATGAGTCACAAGGATAACTCCATTTTATTTCATATGCCATAACCCAATAGATCCATGTTCTGAAAAGTCTCTTCTATGTGTACACCATTTCCTCAGTCTCTACCCTGGATTGGAGCTCTGTGCTGATTAAATGTTTCTTCCTTCATGAAATATATTCTGGTTTTAAAAGTGATTTTAAGTTTTAATTTTTTGTATAATCTAAATGCGGGTATATACATGTAAGTAGATGCATATGCAAAGGGCAGAGGTGTCTGATCCCCCCTAGAAGTTGTAATTACAGGGGATTAGATAGTACCCATAGAGGGTTCTGGAAATGGAATCCAGGTTCTCTAAAACAGAGGTAAACGCTTTCATCTACTCAGCCATCTCTTCAGCCCATTACCATTGTTTTATATATCAAAAGTTTGGTCCGTTTAAACACTTTTTATTTTTCCTCTATTCATTAGAGTAAAATAATTTCTTTATGTATGCTTCCATTATTCCTGACTCCTCTCTTTTTTATGCTCGGTTACTTGTCAACCTCTTTATAACTACTTACTGAGGGCATATAATAGATTCTACTGTAAAATGTCACATATGATATTTTTTCCTCTGATCAACTCCATCAGTAAAGAAAAGAACAGTTTTACAAATTACTAGATTGAGAAAATGCCACATGGAAACAGTACAATCTCTGAATTGACAACAGATTTTTTTAAGAGCAACTACTTTCCATATTATAATAAAATGATAAATGATGTACAGAAATTACTTATCCAAGAAACTTTCCACATGTATTTGCTATGAAGTTTCTGAAGGAACCAAGGAAAGAATATATTTTAATTAATCTAAACATAGTTTTTTAACTCAATAGTTTTATATTTATTAAAGCCGAAATAACTTTCATCCTTTTTTCTCCATTTAACACTAAATATATTTAGCTTTATACTTTCTACACACCTACCTAAAAATAACACATCTGTCTCAACAATGATTCAGATAATTATTTTTTAATAGTTACCAAGTTATATATATATGTAACATTTCTTTACAGATGTTAGAGATTTAAAAATAATAGTAGTCTCTATCTTTACAATGTCCATTTGTGAATCTGTGTTCATCTTCATCTACTTCAAGAAGAAGCTTGTCTGATGATGGTTGCCAAGCACTGATTTCACTCAGGATGATTGCTTTAATGGAATTCCTTCCTTATTATTCTTTCTTCAAGGCTTTAAATAGATGTGGGAGAGGAGGAAGAAAAACCTAAGAGTCAGAAGTGATGAATTACTGCAGGGAAAAAGTGTCTTCCTGACACAACAGGGAAGATACACGGGCAAACTCACAGAAACTATGACAAAACAGAGGCAACTTACACATGTTTAAACCAGACAAAATACTAGAATGGATAGAATGGAAAAGAAGATGTGGAGAGAACAACTCATCCCTAGCCAAGAAGCTATTAGCAACTGATACTTGCTGGGAAAGGAAAAATACATTTTCCCCAAGAGAATATCTCTGGTTATATTACCCACACACTACAGTGCAGACTGAGTTTCCAGGAATAGTTGGCAAATGCAAAAGAACTCAATAGTTTTTAATGAGGTTTGTTTTTTTTATTTATTATTTTTTTCTTGGGAGGCAAAGAAAGAGGTTTGCTTGTTTTAATTTTCTTTTCTTTTTTCTTTTTGAGAAAAGAGAGAGAAAGAGCATGAGTGTTGGGTAGAAGGGTCTTGAAAAATTGAACAAGTTGAGGAAGGGAAAAGTATGTGATCAGCATATATGGTATGGCAATTTTTAAATAACAAAAATCTGTAAAACAAAATTATGTTAGTTTCTATCTGTTTGCAATCATCTCATTTGGCATTGATATTAATAGAAGAGTAATTGGAGAGCTCCTGAGTTTTTTTCTTTTTTTATTTATTTTGTATTTATCAAAGAAAACAGTAAAATGAATTTAAAATACTGAAAAGTTAACAATAACTATAAAGAAGATAAAAATCATACGCATGACTTATCAAGGGTGATAATGAAAAATAAGATTGCTACACATATATTTACTTTGTGTTCAGCTTTCCCTCTGAATTTTTTTTCCATCCCTGTATATCCTTATTCAAATTCCGTTCCCCGTCCCACCACATCAGGTCATTTTAGTTCTCCGCAACTCCCCATCCCCTCCCTGGGCAGAGAGCAGACAGTCCTATGGTCCCATTGACCCAATAATGCTTGGATCAGTCTCCACACCTGGCCAAATCCAGTTTTGTCCACCCTCCCTCAAGAGTGAGTCAGGTGTTCCTATAGTTGGAATGTTGTCCGAAGGGTCACTCCAGGGTGTTTCTGATCCCAAGATGTTCAGTGGTTATGGTTTGCCTCTTGGGCATGCTTGGCTTTTTTTCTTGTTTGTTTGTTTAGAGACCACTAATGAGTGAGTACATCCCCTGCTTATCTTTTATCACAATCAATAGTATTAAATACTATTGATTGTGATACCTCTCTCAGGAGGATATTCTCCAAATCCATTCATTTGCCTGTGAATTTTAGGATATCAGTTTTTCTTACTGCTGCGTAGTATTCCATTGTGTAGATGTACCACAGTTTGTTAATCCATTCTTCAGTTGAGGGACATCTAGGTTGTTTCCAGGTTCTTGCTATTACAAATAATGCTGCTATGAACATAGCTGAGCTAATACCTTTGGAGTGTGAATGTGCCTCTTTAGGGTATACACCCAGAAGTGGTATTGCTGGGTCCTTGGGGAGATTGATT
>PVIH01017883.1:0-40338 GCA_004025045.1 Sigmodon hispidus | reverse complement strand
ATATCTTCTTTGAGAGCTTCGATGATCATCAAAAAGGAATTTTTGGTGTTGCTTCCTTCTGTTTCCTCTTCATTGCTCAGTTCAGGTCTTGTATTTGTAAAATCGCCACTCTCTTCTGGAGTTACCATATTGCCTTTTGTATTATTATGTAATTTCTTGCACTGACGTTTGCCCATGGGTTCAGTGATTCACGATTATATGGGTCCTGATCAGTTGTGGCACTTTGGTTTGTGTGTCTCCTGTCACCTCTCTGGTCAGGGTTCGAATCCGCCCCTCAGAGACCCCTGCAGTTGGTTTGCTCAGTTCACTCAGTTCGGGGTCGCGGTAGGGATCCTTGCAGATACCCTCAGCAGCAGCAGGAGCTGCGGGTGTGGCCAGGTGCAGAGTTCAGCTGCCCCTGCTCCAGAGTGCGCTGGGACGCCGGCGCCCAGAAGCTTTGTAGCAGGAAGCAGCACCATCCACAGCATCAGGGAAAAAAAAAAAAAAAAAAAAAAAGTCAGAAGGGTCACGTGGTCAGTAAGGCCCAGAGCAAGCTCTTCAGAGCTTTGGGGTTGTCTAGACACCTGCCTGTGTCTGGGGCATATTCCACAGTCACTTGTCACTTGCCCAATACTATTTAATGACAAGAAAGTTAAGTTGAAATCCCTAAAATCTGTCAGATTTTTCAGGGCCATCTAGAAGAGTCATCTCCCTTCCCCAAGCCTGTGAGATTGTGGAGCACTGCTATTGGAGGGGACTGTCCCACTGTGGCCCTGCATTGCCAGGAATGTGAGCATGAAAGAAAGCTGTCAGGGTTACATGAGTTGTACCAGTCACATGAAGAAAAGGGAAGGGACTAAAACCCAAAGACACTGAAGGTTTTGCTCCCCCATTCTGCTCTTCTCACTTAACAAATAAAACACCCACAATAAAACAGAAACGGGACCTCAGACTCTGATGGACCTAGGAGAAACAGAGATGAGTTGCTTGCTGAGTCCCAGATAGGCTGTGTTTTTTATATTGCTTATTAGTTTGTTTGTTTGTTTACCCCTAGAGAATTAATAAAGGCATGCAGAAGGTGATGGACACTGCTGGGCACTGTGAGACTTTGCAAGAGAGTGGAGTCAACATCAGCAACACTCCAAGGACAGATGAACCCAACAAGACAGTTTCCTTCTTCATAGACAAGGCCCTCCAATATCAAGAAAAGCTATTATCGCTCTTGCTCAGATACCTGGAAAACACCTGCACTGCACCACTACTTAGCTGCTAGAACAGTCCTCCTCCGCTCCAATGCATCCTGCTCCTTAGATAACACATTGATTTTCTGAAGCACCGTTATGTGTCAGGTACTGTCTACAGGGTTTCCATGAATCATGAATCTTCCATTTGATCCTCAAAACCTCCCCAAAACCCTGGTAAAGGGGTAGTGTCTTTATCACCATCGCACAAATAACAAAATGGCCATTTAGGAAGAGTGAGCTACTTCCCAAGGCCACAGAGCCATCTGACCTCCCAACCTGCCATTCTGGTGCCTTATGTCCCACACTCTCCTGGAATGACCATGGAGTGGAATCAAGGCTCTGCTACAACCAAGAATCTCAAATGCCCTGAATCCAGCAGCCAAGTTTTGTAAATCCCCTTCTGGCTTGTAGGTTTTTAAAAAGGCTGAGTAAGAAGGTGGAGAATGATCAGCTTAAGAACAAAACCAGACCAGAACACCAGTTTAGGGGGATTGGAAAAACATATCCTGTTTGAAGGCAATAGACTTGAAGCACACTTTGTGGCATTAGTTATAGAACATAAAATCCAATCACTCTTGTGGACAATTGGATGGAATGAAGACAAACACAGCATACTCCCTGAACAAACATTCCCCGCATGGGGTGGTTCCTGTGGAAACTATACAAATAATCCAATTTACTTCTGCAGCATTTGCCTTCCCCAGACTATAGTTAGTGCTGCTTCAAAGAGGGAAGCAGGAAAAGTAAAGCACGGAAAGCTCCAGACAGCAAACGTGAGGCCCTGAAGGAGCGCCTGCGCCTTCACTCACTCCTACCTCCGTTTCCTGTTACAGTTAACATTCCCCTATCTTCTCAGACCCTTCTACAAACCCCGCTGCTTCTACTTTCATTCAATGTCTAGTGTGTGAAATGGCTACTCAGAAATATTCTTGCTGATTGGTCTGGTTTGGTTTTGCTTATTCCTTTATTTGCTCATTTTTCCTCTCAAGGAGGAGACTGCACATGAATGTGTCCAGATTTTCAGGCCATGTATACACATCAGAAACCAGAGGTGAGAACCCGATGCCCCGCTCTACCACCCCATCACTTCCCACATTATTCCCAATGAGGGACCATGCTACTCCCTTGGTTGGGGTCCCTCACTGAACTTGGAGATAGACTGCCAGCCCTAGTAACTTTCTGTCTCTTGCCCCCAAAGCATCTGGGTTCCAGGTGACCACGCCTGGCTTTTTACATCAGTGGTAGGGATTTAATTCAGGTTCTTCTGCATGGTAAATCCTCTTGTTCACTGATCCGTCTCTCCTTCTCTGCTTTTGTTTCCTTTATGTTTCTGTGTGCATGTGTTTAAACATCAGTGTGACATGTATGTTCAGTTTCCTCCGTGCACCCTTAAACTTCTTTTCTTTGAACTATTTTTCATGCCAATTGCTTCACAAGTTAGCCCTGCTCTGGGTGAGCCCGGTACAACCCAAACTCCAGTCTGCTCCCCTGGCCCTTCATACCGCATCAGCTAGGAGTGGCAGCCACACTCTCAGAGGTTTAGTTTATTCTCCATCGCGTTGCGTTCCAGTTTTCCCTGCAGCTGTGCTGTACATTTGTTATTCTCTTAACACTCTATACTTTGCCTTTTGTCACTTTGCTTAACTGGTTTTAGTCCTCACCTTTAATTTTTAGAACTTAAACTGTCTTTGACCTGACCTCTCATTCTGCAGGCTTCCCTCTTTACAACTTCCTGTGGAAGAGCTTGCTGGCTTCTTATCCCAGTTAAATTTAATAGGAGTAGATTGGCATCTGTGAGCTTTATAAAGGCTTCCACCTCCCTCCTCCCCACCCCTCCGCCCCCAGTTAACAACAGATAGCAGCTTCCAATCACCTTCAACCTTTATTCGAGTATTTTGATTCCAGTACCAGAAACCAAGAACCATTCTAAGATTTCATGTAATGACCAGTGTCTGACATCAGAGATTGAGCCCAGGGTTTTGTGCAGACCAGGCTAGTACAACACCACTGCGCAGTTCTCATGCTGCTTTCCACCAGCCCTTGGCCCAAAGTTCTCAACCTGTGGGTCTCGACTCCTTTGTGGCTCACATATCAGATACACTGCATATCAGATATTTACATTATGATTCTAACAGCAGCAAATTTCAGTTATGATTTGGCAATGAAAATAATTTTATGGCTGGGGTCATCACACCATGAAGAACTGTATTAAAGGATCATAGCATTAGGAAGGTTGAGGAGCAATGTGCTTGGCCCCTATTTTGTGGCTAGGCACCTTCCAACAGAGAAGCTTCACACTAGTTTGAAAGTCTCCCATTGGTCACTGAGGTTATTTTCCATGTTCATGTTTTTTGTTCCAACTATAATTTTATTCTTACATTTTCCATGAAACAATAATGCTAACAATTCCAGGACGGTAACTTCATTTATTCTCAATAAAGTGAATAATTAATCTAATTATACTTAAAATGGACTAACTTAATGCTTCTGAAATAGTTTTAAGTTGAACTTCTTTTTTTACATAGTCATAAAAATAATTTACTCAACAGCCTTTTTCAATAAAGAAAAATATATTTTCTCTATCTTAGGTTTGCCTTTTGCCCTGTGGGAAATAAATAAATAATATGTTTATAAAATTACCAATTATATTTGAGAGTTTGGAGCCTAGCTTCTCAGAAGTATTTAACTGATGTCTGTTCCACAACCTATGTGCATTTGAGACCCCTCTGCAGGAAGTTAGGATAATTAGCCTGTGGGCTTAAGAGATCTGGCTGTAGTACACAGTGAGGTTCAGGCAAGTCAGGTCTGAGCTGAGTTCCAGGGTCCCTAGCCAGCATGCTGGACTAATTTATACTCAGGGGTAAAAATTAAGGTTACTTCTTGGTAGCCAGCCAGGTTGTTGCACAGGTTCAAGCCGGGGGTGTAGATTGCAAAGCTGGAATCCTGTGTTCTCCCTGTTCATGCTGTGTGGTATGGAACTGGCTTCCAGGGTTTCCACCTGCACCTTTGCCTCAGCTGCCCTTACCACGTGAGTGACTTCTATCTGAAGGTACATTCATGAACATAAGTGTAAGTACCTCTCAAATTTAAGGCTCAAATTAATAAACACACATTTTTCTACTAAGTCACAGGCCTGTTTCAGGATCTTTGGGCATCTCATTTCTTTGCAAGGTACATCTTCAATAAATCCCTAGTAATCTCCTTTCTCTATGACCTTGTAGACTATCATTCCTGTAGCACATGGAATTGCAAATAGTCACCCTGAAAGAACAGCAGGAGAGTTGTCTTCTCTTAGGCTTCATTTGGCTTTTCTGTATCTGAAATCTTGTGTGACTCCTTCCATTGGCCCCTTAGCTATAAATAGACTCCAAGCGATGCCTTTGTTGGACATGGATGTGCAAAGAGCCTCATTTTTAAAAAGCAACAGAAATCTGGGTTAGAGAGGAGGTTGAGTCCTATGCATCAGAAGCCTTGTGTGCGCCCTTCCTGGCATGCCAGGAAAACCATCTTAGTGGTGCTGCCTTCCTTATTTGAGTCCTCAGCTGGCAGCTCCATTGCTCAAAACCTTTCGTAGAAATCTTTCTGCAGCTCTGGACAACTGTCACATTTTCGGAGCTGTTTGGGAAATCTGGCAACGAAAACACCTTCCTTGAGATATGCCAGGGCTGTACATCCGCAAACTGTTCATGGCACAGTGATACATTTTCAGTCTGGGAACAAAGTATTTAAAGTAAAGGAATTTAAACAAAACAAAGTATTTGAAAAAATTTTCAATGCTTTTTCTTCTTTAGGAGACAAAGCACCCATAAAAAACTTTCACATGAAGGGTTACTGGTAGAGTACTTGCCTAGCATGCACAGGGCCCTGGGCTTGACCTTATGAACTGAGTGCCATGGCTTATGGATGTAATCTCAGCTCTCAAGAGGTAGAGGCAAAGGATCAAAAGTTCAAAGTCATTCTCAGTTATAACTAATTACAGGCTAAATTACATAAGACTCTGCCCCCCCCAATCCTACTAAGTTACTAAGTGTATTCAGCTCAATTGAAGGAAAAGAATATCTAAGGTCCAATGTAACTACCACCCATAATATGTTCTTGTGAAACCTCTTCAGAAAAACAAGCAAACAGAAACGAAACAGTGTGTAGTTTTAAGTCAATAAATGTAACATCAAAAAGTATGAGAGTAGTGAACAGCGAAGAGAAGTATAGCACTATGTGAAAGATAAGATACGACACAAGACTGTGAGGCCTCATTCTCTACTTCTGGAGATGATGAGAAATAGTTATTGAGCTGAATGTCATAGCTTAGGAGCTGTATCTGATCCGGAGGACCTGGCCAATGACATTTGTTGAATGCTTATAAAACTGGGAAGCAAGCTAGAGTGACCAACTATTAAAGCAGACCATAACTTATAATTTCCTCAGAGAAGAAATGTCCATGCCCCTAGACCTGTCCCTGAGAAAGGACACCAGGGACAGATGCACAGCTGAACTCTGGAGAGAAAAGAGGCACTTCAAAGACCTTTTCTGAGAAGCAATCATGGTAATATTTGAGGCCAAGAGGGCGCCGGCGAAACACATGTGGTTTTATTCACACGTAGTGACTGTTATGATGAGCCATGCTTGTGTCAGGTTTAGTTAGAGAAGAACATGGTTTGTGACCAAATATTGGCTCTTGATCATGTTAAGGAAGTGAAAAATGTGTTCAGAGGGGAAGAAAGGGGAGAAGAGATGGTAATGGAAGGTGGCTATAATAACCACAAATAGAGTATATATGTATAGAACTGTCAAAAATTAAGTGAATTTGTGACACTCTTTTCTTTCTGGCAGATAGGGCAGAGGACCATCAAGACCAGCCCACCTCTCCCTGGGGTTGGAGCAGGATGATGATGGGTGTTGGTGACCCAGAACCCCCTAGTCACCTTGGGAAATCACACACTGAGTCGGAAGCCTTGTTGAAGCAAGAACTCATTTTATTGCATCAGTCTGGGCCTTATATAGGGCTGTGAGAGGGGAGTGGGAATCTTGGGATGGGGTAGTTGGGGTCGGGGAAAAGGGCCAATAGTATGTTAGCAGAGGCTAGGCAGAGGTAGCCTTAGATCAGGCTATGCTGAGTCACTCACATGTGGAGTTTATGGCCAGAGACAGGTCATCAAACTTTAGGAAGGCTCAGGAATTTACACTGGGCCTCAACCCCATGGCCTCAGAAGGTCCCAACAAGTTTGAACAGAATCCAAGTATCAACATTTCTTTCAGTACTCAGTTCTCACAAAACCAATCACATGTCACCTAAACCTACCTGCCAGAAGTCTTAACCCTATGTCTTATAGAATGATTAGCGGATGCACTTACCAGAGGCTTTTTTTGAACATGTTTGTTTTTCAATAACATTTTACACATTATTGTACAAAGCTATAGTACTTATATTATGGTTAAAAAGAGGGTGTAAATTGGCAAACCCCGTTATAAAATAGTATCATTCTGCATACAATTTTGCTACAACTATTTTCTTAAATGACAGTGGCTTTTCATAATAATTTTGGTACATTTTTTCAACCTTATTTTTCCTTATAATTAATAGTTTGTGTAAACAAGGAAGTTGGTTTTGTTTAGAAAAGTCTCATACTAATCTATGGCCCATGCCGTACTTGATCTCATTATCAGATCTACCTAGGACAGAATTTTAACCACTCCAAAGCTTGAGTCAATAGAACTAATTGCTATTTTGTATTTGTAAAAGACTTCAGGCAAAAACTTACAAAAAAAAAAACAAAAAAAAAAACAAAAAAAAAAACCAAAAAAAAACCAAAAAAAAAACCAGTGACTTCTATAGCTTTCAGTACAAAGAGAATTAGAGACTTGTCACAATGGTTATAATTAATTCTGCATTTCAATTGTGTTTTTAAGGGGCATCTCTTTTAGCAGCTGTATGAGCAGCTAAAGTACTTAGAGGAGATATATGGCCTCTTATGATCCTTTTGAAAGGGTCCACAAGCAACGAGCTGGGGAGTCAGTGGAGTGACTACAGAACAATGACTTTGTACTTGGGAACTGCTCAGACCAACACCGAGCAGCTATGAGGAAGACCAAGGTCTTCTAAGATGGCTGTATTCTACTTCTTTACTTCAGTAAGGACTTCAAAGCCTAGAGGGTCAGGGAGAAGCTGTGAAGAAGATAGCTGTGCCAACTGCAGCTACCCAAACAGCTATGCAAAGGTTCCTTGAAGAGGCAGCCTACCCTCAGCTTCTGCTAGGGCCAACATGCAAGAATTGGGTCCTGGAATCAGCTAGATTTTCCACTTGTTAAAAAAAGGTAGGAAATCATAAACTGTCAAGCAAATCACCTGAGTTTTAAATTCTAGTAAATAATTTAAAAACATTTTCTGGGCTCCTTAGACCAAGTAAATGCTGTATGCAGAGCAGATTCAGTCCACAGGCCTCAGACTTGCACCCTCCAGCTTAGCATGTCCTTGCAATTTCCCTTGACACCCACACTACATATGCCATATGCTTCGTTATTGCAATAAATCCATATTTAGTGTAAAAATGATTTGTCTTGTTACCATGGTAGCTTCCTCCTTCTTAATAATAAGCAAAATAATCCATATTTAAATAATACTAGGGGCTGGAAGATGGTTCAGTGGTTCAGAGTGAGTACTGCTCTTATAAAGGGCCCTAGTAGGTGCCTGTCATCCATACTCTGCAGCTCATGACTGCATGCAACTCTAGTTCTAGGGGTTCGACACCCTCCTCTGAACTCAGGTACCACACACACACACACACACACACACGCACGCACACAGAGGCATGCATGCATGCACACATGCACACTATAAAAATAAAATAACAAAAACAATGCTAGCTAGTATAAAGCTTTGAGTTAAAAGATATATCCAATATTTGCATTTTAAGGAAAGCAAACTACCCTGCTTTAATTCTACCCATCATAGAATCAGTTTTAGAAACATTTTTGGTTCAATAAAACCAAAAAGCTTATCTTTAAATATCTCCTCTTTAATTTAAATCTCGTGCACATCTAAAGAAAATGCAGTATATCCGTTTCTGGTTCATTTACATTAAATCATTAAGATTTGGTTTTATAGACTCCTTTTGATGTCTGAGATGTTTCTGGAATGTATTCAAAAGCATTTTAATCTTCCTCTGCAGTCACATTTTGACCAATATAAACAAGTTCAAAAACCAAAGGACCCAACTTCTAGGCTACAGCCCAAAACTTGCAGTCTGTGAATTCTACACGAGACACAAATGAACTCTTCTTTTCATAATTATTACTATCTTCATTGATTCTACCCCAAAGAGAGGATAAAATAAACTCATCAAGCCAAGAATTCCCATCTTTACAGTCATAAGTCAGAGAATCTGTCCATTTGAAGCAGAATCCGTAGACTCTTAAAATAGCATGAACTTGGTCCTAGAGCTCAAAGCTCTTGCAAGCTGTTGCTGAGAATGCACACTTAATAAAAGCTGAAGAGATTGCCAGATGGGAAAGGAATAATATAATAATATATATATTAGATGCTTCTTTATGCAGAGAAGACACATGCCACTTTCTGTTAATATTCAAACAGATAGAATAGTTGAGAAATCCATGAGAGACAGGGCTCTCCCTACATTACTGAGCTGTTGCTTAAAATACAGTTCTGATTAATGTCACGTACAGACTGAATGCTGACTTGGTTCTGTTCCTTCTAGCAGGAAATGCAGATCCATAGGGATACAGGCAAAGAACACATGTAAACCCTTGGGAATGAACACTGATGAAATGACCCAAAACATGATTATTCCTTGCTACTTCCTGACATCTATTCTTCAAATCCCCAAACTAACAGTTCTCTGAATTTATGGTTTATAAAAATGTTCAAGGGTTTTCAGACCCTTCTCCTGGTTCCTCAGAAAGTGCGGAAGGGAGAGATTTCAAAGATGTGAGCTAGCGGGTCAGCCAAGGTTCACTCCTTGAGATCTTACAGATATTTATTAGGAGTTCTTGGGAGGAGATGCTCGTTTCTGTCGACAAGGGATGGATTTTCCAAAACAAAATCTGCAGGTACTTTTAAGTCTGTGGCTAGACTGAGCTAAGCTCCTTGATGGTGATAGGATTATTCAAATGTAGGGCGTCTAGTTTCCACAGTGGCCACTGAGCACAACAGGATAGGAAGTGGAGAGTATGCCAGAAAGTTTTACAAGGAAACAACTTTCTCAGGCTGGAGAAGCAGCAATTAGATAACCCACCATCTCCACAAGGCAGGCTCTGATGATCTATGCGAAGCTACAGGAGAATGGCTTTCTGAACCCCATCTGGACCCGCAGTGAGGGGAGGAGTCCACTTCACCCACACATGAAAGAATGTGCACATTGATGCCTTATGTTCCCCCACCCACTTTGACTTTCATGGGACTGAATGTGCTTAAAAAGACTCAGTCAGAACCTTGGCAAATGTCTTTCTGCAACACTGTAAATCACTGTGACAGGGATTGGGCTATTCAGGGCATACTCATGGGTGATGCTTTTATTTGCCCTTTTATACACTATACATGCTTACCTTACATTATGGAAGGTCAAGGTGGAGAAATATATGCTTTTTTGCTTCTCAGACTCACTTGTGTGTGGCAATCAAAGATATGCATTTTTTAGAGAAGAATTTAATTTTTACAAGAAAATAAATGTTTATCCCTTAAAGTTCCTCAATATGATCTTTATAAAATCAAGCTTTTTATTAACAGTTGACTTTGTATGTGACAGTTGCCTCATAAGATATAATGTAGCTGAAAATTTCTTACACATAGTGATACATCAGCCATCTGGGGTCTTAGCACAGCAAGTTGCTCACATGTTTGTGATGACACTGGTGTAGATGAATGTATTGAGTCATGGAAAACTTAACACATGTGATTATATGCATTGCTTAATACTAGGATATAGTAAATAGCTGCCATTGGCATATGCATTTACTGCAATACACTTTTATTGTCACTTTGAAGTGTATTCTTCTACTTAAGAAAAAATTAACTATAAAATAGTATGCAAGGACTGGTAAGACATCTCAGCAGGTAGATACTTGTTCTGTAAGCCAAGAAATCTGAATTTGGTCCCTGGGACTCACATAAGAGTGAACAAGAGTCTCGATTTCACAGGCTTGTCTTCTATCACATGTTCACCAGAGCCCATGTGCCCAAATACACACATTATGCAAATACATAAAGATAAATAAAAACATTAAAAGTGTGACACACAATGACTACAACAGTTTTATCCATTTCTTGTGCTTGCTTCTTTATTGCATCAAGAAGATGTGCTAAATAATTGGCCCATAGCATCTAAGCTTTTGGAATGGCTTAATGATGTTTACACAAACACAGCTAACCCCATGATGCATATATGGGCCTTCCTGTTAAATATTCATGAATAGCTGTAGCCACTTTTCCCTTTCTTGTTGTGTGAATTCTGGTTGTATTAAAAGAAACTCAGAGCCAGATATCGGGAAAGGCTGAAATATCAAAGAGAGAAACATCACATTCAAATCTCACCCAGTTATCTTCCAGCTTCCTCAGCCTCGCCCATGGTCACTTCTAATGCCTCATCTGCCTTCCTATGCCTGCCTTAAATACCTTCTGTATTACATTCAGATTAAGATTAAAGGCTTGACTACTCTATTTGGTAGTCAGCCTTGAACTCACAGAAACACAGAAAGATCTCTGTCTTTAGAGTTATGGGATTAAAGGCAAGGCACCACCACTGCCTGCCTGGGAGCCTGGAACTCCCTCTGTAAACCAAGCTGGCTTCAAACTCAGATCTGATGGGATTAAAAGTGTATGCCATTGAAGCCCAGCTGTTTGGCCTTGTACTTAAAGCTGAAGACCTTCCTGAGCTATGTCTGCCTAGTTTTTGAATGTGGGTTGATCTCTTGACAGACCAGGTTTCATTAAGTAACATAGCACCACACCCATATAGGTCATAAAATTAGTAAGAGGTCGTGAGGATGGAGTTTTCAATGGAGAGAAGATAGAGCATAATAGTATAAAGGACTAAAGGAGATTAACGGAATAGTTAGGGTTTAAATGAGATCGGGCATGGGAAAGCAGAATAGAAGGATTGCTGGAGGGATAAATAACACCAAAGACCTTTAAAGAAAAGTTACCCAGAAACCTATTACTGTAGAAACTTCCTAAACACACACACACACACACACACACACACACACACACACACACAGAGAGAGAGAGAGAGAGAGAGAGAGAGAGAGAGAGAGAGAGAGACACAGACAGACAGACAGACAGACACAGAGACAGACAGAGTCAGAGTCAGAGTGGAGTTAGAATAGAGTTATCCTATACTAAGATAACAATACCCTTATTTGAAGTTACAGGTTACAAATAAAAGGCCCGGTACCCAGCATGGGTTACCTTTTTTGGAGCTGTTGGTCAGTAGGGACCTATAAATCTCCACACATTAGAGGCCATTGCCAATTTCATTGATTATCTTTCAAAATGTGATTCTAAGGCCCAAATACATCGAAGCCATCACATACCTAAGTCGCAGAATATGGAGATAATAAGCTGGTATGATGTGGGAAACTTTGTCACTACTGGCTAGCTTTCAGGGTGCTGAAAGGTCCTCTATTACTAACAGAGGAGAAAAATGACCATCAACCTTGCTCTGATGTGAATCCTATGATATACAATAATGACTGGCCAGATAAGACATGTACCCAGAAGACATTGTCTCTTTGTGTTTGTTTACCACCTTTGGCTTTTATAGTCTTTCTCTATCTCTTCTTCCACAATGCTCCTGGAGTCCTGGAGAACATAGATTTCTCATTTAGTGTCAAGCACTCTACAGTCTCTAATTCTCTGATGCAATAGTGGCATGAAAACCATTGGTGCAACCAACTACTTTTTGATTGAATTTAAGTCCTGATCTACAAAATAAAACCCATGCCTGATACCATTATCAGTCCAAAACCTGTAATTACACAGGTCATATGCTCCTAAGCAAGAAGCTACTACTATACTACTTTTATTATGCTACATCAACATAGTACTAAACTGACTTTTAATGACTCATTGTTATATTCATATATTAGTGTATCTTTCAACCTTCTGGGAAGCTTCTATTTGAAATAGATAGGAGTTAATGTAGACACCCATAATTGAGCAAGGTACAGAGAATTAGAGACTGTAGAGTGCTTGACACTAAATGAGAAATCTATGTTCTCCAGGACTCCAGGAGCATTGTGGAAGAAGAGATAGAGAAAGACTATAAAAGCCAAAGGTGGTAAACAAACACAAAGAGACAATGTCTTCTGGGTACAACAGGGCAGCTGTACATGTGACTTCACAGTGCTTATAACAACTTGCACAGATCTGTTCAGGTTCAAGCCAGAATAATATTATCATGGAGAGAGGAGGTGAAGATCAAGTCCCATTATAGGAAATTGGTAGTTGATGGGAGATAGATAGATAGATGAGAGAGAGAGAGAGAGAGAGAGAGAGAGAGAGAGAGAGAGAGACTATTCTCTTTAAAATGTTGCTCCTGATAAGTTGAGTACACTTCAGCAGAAGGCTATATATCCCAAAATAGGTGGACAACACAAATTACACTTGATTGGTATTTAAAAAAGAAAAACACGGGATGCAAATTTGAGTGGATAGAGAAAGGAAGTGGATCTGGGAGGAGTTGGCAGAGGGTTAAACATAATCATTACATATTGTGTGAATGCCCAAAGAACTAATTTAAAACTATTTCTCATTGTATACATTCATTGCATAGGGTGCTATGATATATAAGGATGGTTTTACATTGATGTACACTGCACTCTGAGAACATAAAGAAACAACATGTATGTTATGTATGAGGAACAAAGCTCTTGGGCAAATGGTTTTAAATCAGCTTGCCTACTACAGCTTTTCTATTGACAGCTAATTCTTCTTCACACCCAGCTTTATTCCTCTTTTTCTAGTACCAAGGAAACCTTCAAGAAATATTTATTGAACAAGCCATTGAAAGTTCAAATCAACTTGAAACAGGGGAAAAAGAACAGAATCTGGGCCGAGACAAGTTCCTGATTCCACTCTTTAAAACTCTGACATCTTGTGCAAAATCTCAAATTTGTCTGTTTCACACTCTTTAGTAGAAGGTAAAGCCATTGCTTTATATTGCAATTAGATAACAAATAACTATGAGGATTATAAATACCCCTTATAAATGATGGCATTGTAATTGTCTTTGGAATATTGTGGAATGAATCCTAATTAATAATAAAAGTTATAATAATTACAACATTTCATAGGTCAAGCACAACACTAAAATAGTCTTATAAGATTATTATTATTTCCTTCTCATAGATAAAAAATTGAAACTTAGAGAAGTTAAGTAATTTGCTCAATATCACATAGCTTATGGAATGATGGGACCAGAATACCTGACTGGAATCTTTGCTCGCCACTGGGACAGTTCAGCTTCCTGCTAACATGTGTCTCTGAACTGGAAGACAAAGGGGCAGCCATGCCAGCTGCCAGTCCACATTCTCTCTTTTGACATTAGTGTGGAAAGACACCGTGAAGAACCAGCTCTGAGCAACAGCAGCAGCTGTGAACCTCCATTACAGAGAAAATAGGTCAGAGAAGCAAATCGTGTCCTGGACAAGTCCAGAAGGCACAGAATGTTCCTGAAAACTTCAAGTGACTGTGCTCAGGCTCAGCCAGCAGCAGTTCCAGGCCTAATCCAGACTGGGAACAAACTCCAAAGCAGATATTGCAGCAGCTGTGCTGGGTGACATCATCAAAATGCGTGGTACCCATCTTCATAGAGCCATGATGCCTGGAGATAGCACATCACCAGCAGAGGAGTCACACCCAACTCCTCTCCACTGGGATGCTAAGAATGCAAGAGCTATGGCCTCTGACCTTTTCCAAAATAGCATCTGATTCTGGAATCTTTGCCTGTCCCCATCTCAGCGCAAAGAAAAGCTCATTTCTCTATGTTTTTTTTTTTTTTTCTCTCTCTCCTTTTCCTGAAGCCACCATAAATTTCTGCAATGGTTCAGGTTTATTAGATTCCCCTTTATTAAAAATAGTAAGAGGGGGGGCTGGAGAGATGGCTCAGCGGTTAAGAGCACCCTCTGCTCTTCCAGAGGACCCGGGTTCAATTCCCAGCACCCACATGGCAGCTCACAACTGTCTGTAGTTCCAGTTCCAGACAAACACCAAGGCAAATAAATAAATAAAAAGTGTTTTTTTTTAAAAAAAAATAAATAAATAAAAAATAGTAAGAGGGGGCTGGCAGGATGGTTCAGTGGGTAATGGCACTTGCCACCAAAGGTGATGACCAGAAGTTGTTCCCCAGGACTCACATGGTGGAACAAGAGAGCTGACTGACCTCCGCACTGGGACCATAGTGCAGTGCATCTACACAAAAACACATACAAAATCATCCTTTAATGCATTTATACATACATACATATTTTAAAGCATGAGAGAAAGGGAGATGCTTTCAGCTCAGTTCTAGGGAGTAAACTAGCCTTTTAACTTCTCAGGTCTTTGAAAATTATTTAGCAAATTCCCTACAGAAATAGCAAAATAGAGAATTTTCCCAAGTGGGCAACACTGGACACATCTGGTTTGGGGAGGAAAGGAAAGATTGAATCTACCTTCAGACACTGAGCTGTGGATAAAGACAGATGAGTGCTAGGAGTGGTCTGGACAACCACACACCCACAGTTCAGTGGTGGTGATCAAGGCTGGGGAGCCAGACTGGAAGACACATGAAACCACGGGATAAGGTCAAACTTCAAAGATGAAATCATAGTCAAAAAAACTGAACAGACAAAATCAAGCTGCATGGAAGCAAAGAGCAAGGAGCAGTCTGAGTAACACTTGTTGGTCTCCCTGGGCACTTTGAGAAGTCCTTGGCCTCGCTCCTGAGAGGGACAGCACTGCTCAAAGACTCTCACTGCTACTATTCTATTAGCCTTCCAAATGTTTCTACGTGGTGCTCTTGAAATACTGCCAAAATACAGATTGTGAACATGGAGTAAATTTGGAATTAAGAGCTTTCAAGAGAAACACATAAAGACAGTGTAGTGTTTCGTGTATTGTGTCTTTTAGAATCACCCATACTAAGCAGTAGGCTATCACACAACTGTTATCATATTCAACTTTTAAAATGTATTCCACTGTTCTCATGTCAAGCATAAACTTTAACTCTGCAAAATATTGTCCAAATGCACTTGAGTTTCCTTTCCCTGTGCTACTAGATTAGAAGTCTAAGTAACAGGAATCCTTCTCACGGCTGCTGCCCTGGTGGCATGATCCACTCCTTGAAAAAAGGAGCTGAGTATGTAAACTAAGAGGTATTGCAATAAACCTCCCAGTAACCTGCGGCCCAAGGAGCCAGCTTTGGTACTCCCATCTGAAGGGAGCGTGGATAAAGTGAAGGTTTTCCTTTTGAATTACAAGACACTGTGAAGCTGTCAGAATGCCCCAGTGGTGAGTGAGAGCACCACTGGCCAGGGATGAATAGCTGAACCTTGACCAGGCACAGAGCCATTGGAAAGAGTCCAGGCCAAAGCAGGAATGTGGCAAAGGAAGCCAACCCTGCAGGAGACTGCAGCTTCAAATGGCAAGGGCCAAGGGGAGATGGCTGGGGTCAGGGTAGTGGGAAACAGACACCTGGAGTCTACAGGGAAAAGCAGCAGCTACAAACTGACTCACAGATGCATAGACAGTGCTCTTCTGAAATTTCCATATGTATGTGAGGAGCCCAAAAGGTAGTAGGTGAGGTTTTCAGAATATGGACAATAATATTGATATTAACATATCATTTTATTTGAGTCCACAAACTGGTGTGTTGAAGGTAGTTGAGATAGAAATAAAACACATGGGGTACTGAACAGTTTAAAAAAAGCAGCTATTTGTTTATGGCCCAGCAGACCATTTTGCAGTTAATTATAAATTACTAAGTATTAATAGATGATTTTAAGATGCTTTCACACAATTTGTTCTCAAGAATTTTCATATTTGAACCCCCTTATGATTGCCTCTAATCTTATTTACATTGTTCATTTGTCTAGCAAATATTCTCTAGCTAATGTCATATTTGTAAGTCCTCCTGGCCTATGCAGCTGCTGAGACTAGAACTCCAGAGTAAATACAAACACCTGGAGTTCAGAAGAATAGGGCCAGACAGCTTCATGGAGGTCAGGTCTTTAGAGGGAACAGGATGTCTACTGTCTTAATTGGAGCTCTTAAAAAAAAAAAAAGCCAGAATCAGCTGGACACTCTAAACACACACATAAACATCCATGTGCACATGCACTCATTTATATATCTAGTCTACTCACTGTGTCACAGAGAGAGAGACAGACGGACAGAAAGAAAAACCAAAAATTTCTCAAGATGAATGTTCTCTAAATCTTTTAGTCTCCCAGCTGAGGATGACTAGTTTAGATACTCACTACTCAGTAAACAGAGCATAAGTAGCTTCTACATGCCTGGCAAAGTTTCCAGGTCAGCCTGGCCCTTTTGAGTAATAACCTGTGCTTTAACAGGGTCCCTATGTGACTTGAGAGCATACTGGAGACTCTGAGGACTCTTGACTCTGTGATGGCCTGCTTAGCCAGAGTACTCTTACACCTCTATCATGAGCAGAACACCACAGGTCACTATGGGGACAAACTAACAAATAAATAGACACAGTCTTCGGTTTCATTGACACCCCAACCTATACTTGTTCAGCTAAGCTAAGTCATGTGTTATTGTACAATTATCTTCATGTATGTACATGCTATCAAATATGTAGTCAAAAATATTCTTATATATATGTTTAGCTATTCTTAGCATATCTTGTCAAGTTAAAAAGCACATTCCCAAATGGTGTATACTAGACAAGGTGATCTGTACTGCAGACAAAAATTAATTGAAATGATATGCATGTAAATAGTATCTGAATATTATAAGCAAAAATGTTTAGAATCTTTCCTCCTTGCCTCCTGGCTGGCTGTGCTTCCCAGACTTCTCCACCAGAGCCACAGCAGAGAAGACCCTGAGCCTCTGCTCACATGAAACAGAACAGGCTGCTATTTGCAAACATATTTTGAGTGTGTTATAAGCAAGAACTACTAAATCTTGATCAAATTTGAGCCATGGAGGCAGCGAGTGGGGTGTTGTTTGTTACAGAATGTTTGCATCAAGTTTTTAACAAAATATTGCTTGTGTGCAGAGAGAAGAGAAACAGAAATATTAATTGTGTTGTGTAAGGGATTGGGCTAGGGTTCCTATTAAGAAAGACAAGTTTGACCAACTGAATTGCTGTTAACTTCATTCTTACATCGAGGCTTTGGGGACACCCACTGGCAGAAAGGCGCTCCATGGAGGTAACGGCCGTGGTGGTCAAACACTTGGTACAAATGGAAAAGGTCTATTTTTCTAGTCTTTGTGGTTTCCTTTCCTGGTCTTATACTTAATGTATCGGTTACTTTCCTTATGTGCTATGGTAAAATCCATGACAGGAACAATTTAGGGAAGGAAAGATTTATTTGTGCTCACAGTTTGAAGGTAAAGGTCATCATGACAGGAAAGTGGCAGAGAAAGGAGCCTGAGGCAACTGGTTGCACTGGATGTGTAGGTCAGAAGCAGAGAGATGAGTGCCAATGCCCAGCTGACTTTCTCCCTTATGTTCAGTCTGGGACCCTAGCCTGTGAGATGGTGTCATCCATAGTCACAATGAGTTACTCCATCTTTAGCAACGCACACACACAATATGTTCACAGTCTTGTTTCCGAAGTGTTTCTAGATGTTGTCAAATTGACCATATTAACCAGGAGACTAAGAGACAAGATGTATGATACATGATTATCTTAAGTACGAAGAATGGATTCGGAACAATTCTTTTCTAGAAAGCCAGTCTTCCACAGGCCTGTGAGGTCCCCAGGAACTCAGCACAACATGCTATCTGTTTCCCAGCAGTTGTGTGTACAGGCTAAGAAGTGGTCCCATCAGACTGCCTGAGTTCCTTGTTTGTTTGAACATAACTTCTCTTCCATTCAAAATTACATGAACATGAAAATTGGCTCTCGGCTTGTCAGCCAGATGTGAAGTTTTATTGTCAAACAAATAAGCCAAAAGAAAAAGTAAAAAATATTTCATGGATCCTAGTTATTGTGATATAATATTTGTTCACTAAAAAATTGATGCAAGAGATAAAAGCTCCAATTTAAAATACAAAATTTTGCAAACAGTTACTATTTTAAAAATATGACTGTATATATATTCAAGTGCTTTTGAAATAATAGCCAGTAACAAAAAAGGACCATGCACATTAATAAAGTGTTTGGGTGGGCCTAGAATGTTCTCTTTTCTTCTCACTAAACTGAGGCCATGATGCTGAATAACAAACTTTGACCTACAAATAATGTCTCTATTTCTCACGAATTTGTTTCTGAGTCTTTTCCTAGGCAAGTAGGAGGCACAATCTGGAAAATATCTAAATAACCAACATTTCCCGTTGGGCGACAGAAATGACTGTTACTGCTAAAGGGATGACTTCTCCATTCACATCTTGGATAAAAGCCTGTTTGGTGACAGCCTTAAACACGGTACTCACAGGGTTCCATGTCAACCAAAAGCCACGATGAACAAGGGAATCAGATAGTTTGGAATCAAAGGCTACCTTATCAGAACCAGAGAAACTTGAGGCTGTCCAACACCTTCAATGAGTTAGCATCATAAAAATGAGCGACAGGGTGGGCACGGGCAATGTCATAGAGACAAGAAGAAGGGCATTGGAAAACTATCAAAAAGCATGGAGCGTGAGTAAATCATGAATCCTTGCTGGAACACAAGCAAGGTCTGTGCTATTGCTGAAGCCTGGCTCCTCCAGACCAGTCCACGGCCCCCTGGAAGTTGGCTGTGGACCACCAGGGAAGCAGAGACCACCCCTGAAGGGCCCCTAAGCTGGTGGATAACTCTGAAGTCCAGAGGTAGCACTCTCTGTGGCCACAGCTCCTTTTATTGCCTGTGGGACACAATGATATTTATACCTCGTTCTAGGAGTCCATGGAGCTTAATAAGTTCAAGGGCTTAGGCACCAAGAAGCTTGGAGAAAAGACTAGAATTATATTATTCCTGGCTGGGAGCATTCTCTTTAAAATGTCTCCTAATTATAGTACCACCCTTGTAGATACAGACCACAGTGAGGTCCCAGGCTGTATTGTAAACTTATTCCCACCTAATAAACTTCTTTTCTTGGCATTTTTCTCCCTGAAGCATACTCTTTTATTCCACGGCTTTCTAAACCCATACTTGCCAACTTTAAGAGGTATCTCCAAGTGGTGTAAGTCTAATTGCACTGTGTCACAATTTGGGGGGGGGGGGCTAAAAAATGACGTCACACAGATGTTCATCTGCTAAGAGAAATCACTGAATTACCTCTGTGCAGCTCTGAGGCTCAGCCACTTTGTAGACCAGGACATGCTCCCTCTGTCTCTGTCTCTCCTCTCCACT
This sequence comes from Sigmodon hispidus, assembly GCA_004025045.1. Taxonomy (NCBI): domain Eukaryota; kingdom Metazoa; phylum Chordata; class Mammalia; order Rodentia; family Cricetidae; genus Sigmodon; species Sigmodon hispidus. The sequence continues at coordinate 20,598 of PVIH01017883.1, read as the reverse complement.
CCGTCTTTTTCACACATATAAACAGTGGTAGTGAGTTGAATTTCTTCAGTTATAAGGGGTTTTCCTGTATTTATGGCCCCTGTGCTTAAGCGCTCTATTTTCTAATGTGTCAGGTTGAGAACTCAAGATCTATTCATTTCATCAAGTGTTTAGTTATTTTAAACTAAATGCTCCAGTGACTCATAGTGGAAAAGAATGTCATGTTCCAGGTGCTTGCTACCTGAACATGTGTGGGAGTCTCTGCACCCACTCAGGCTTCCTTCCTTTCTCAAATGTTTGGCGGAGAGAGGGAGAGAGAATAAGAGCTTTCACTTTTATGAAGGAGATCCATTGTGAGACTCAGCACACCTGGGGACAGCTTTGGGAGAAGGCCAGGGCACTGACTCTGGGGCCATTCTCCAGAGCTTATCACAAACATCAGGCCCTGGGCTCAGGTCCTCAGGGCTGGAGGCTTTGGCATAACTGATGGCTCCGATCCCTGTTTCCCAATGTGTTCCTAAGAGCACCCCCACCGTGTGCAGCCCAGTTAATAAGCCTGATTAAGAATCACAAGGATATGGATATTAGGTCAATATTTATTCAAAGCATCTTACATAAAATGCAGGGGATTCTGGGATGATCTACTCAGTCAGAATGGAACGGATCTTCCTTCCAGACAATGGAGAAAGCAGAGAAACAGCAGTGCTCATGAACCAGAACTTAAAGCTCTTCCTGGCCACATCTTAAGTCTACAGCTTCAAAGGTCATAGGTGAACCTCAAAGCTGCTCTGGCCCAGAGGCCATGCCCTTAGGTCAGGGAGGTGCTGAATCCCACTAAGCCTGTGGCTTCTCCAGCAGAAGTATGTGTGCACATGTGTCAGAGGTGGAGAAGAGAAGCGGAGGCTTTGTTTACAGGGCAAGCTATACAGAACAGAATATAAACAGAGGTAAAATCAAAGGCTTGGAGTTTTTTATATTAGCCATATCTCACTTGCAGTTACTGGCTACTCTAAGAAAAACCTGGAACATGTGAATTCTCAGGACCCATATAAAAATGCTGGGTGTGGTAGCACAGGCATGTAATACTAGACAAAGGGGTCCCTGGAGCTAGCTGTAACATCTAGTTTCTCTGAACTGGTGAGTCTCAGATTCAGCAAAAGATTCTATCTTTAAAAATAAAACAAGGTGGAGAATGATGCCCAACATGGACCTCTGATCTCCACATGCATTCCCATATATGTGTGCCATCACATGAATACAGACCAGAAAGAACAATGAATAAAAAGACATAGTCTCATGTAGGCATGGTGGCATACAATCCCAGCATCCAGGAGAATTACAGGTCTGAGGCTCAGTTACCTTCAGACCAATGGAGGTGGGTGTGGAAAGAAAAGAAACAATGGCTGCTAAGAAGTGGGATTAATCCACAGACAATTTGTAAAGAAAATCCCACAGTAGCGGGAATCGAGCAACTATATGCTTACTCACTTCAGAGAATAGAGACAGGTCATATCCTGCCTTTAAAACATGTGCAGCATTGGAAGAGACATCACTTGTGACCAGAAAAGACACCTCCATAGAATGGAATTATTTCTAGTGGACAATGGAATGTGGGTTCCTCAGAGTTCCCACCTTCTGTCTGTGCAAGAAGTTAGCTTGCTTAACTCCAGAAAGGCTTTATTCCACAACCCTTCCACAAGCTTTGGAGCAAAGGTCTTATGGACTTCAAAATAAACTAAATCTAAGAGACTCTGCCCTTGCTCTCAGAAACTACACAGCCATGTGTAACCCCTCTGCTTCCAGAACGCCACCACTACAAAAGAAGCCACCATCAGTGCCTAACCAAGGCTGGCAATCCCCCTTCATTCCATAGTCCCAAAAAGAGTTATTCCTACTGGTCCAACGTAAGCCACTTATTATGGCCAGATCCAGAGACATAGATTCATCCCCAGCCTAAAAAAACTGATCTTCAGAAACTATGGGGAGAGGAGGTTGATGGGGTAGAACAGGTTCCTAAAAGGTGGGGAAGGTGTGAGTTGTTGGTTTTTCAATTTAGGATAGTTAAGTAAGACACAAGGGTTAGTAGACAGAGAGCAGGCCCTGAGTTTCCTAATTGGACACAGGCTCAGTTAGGCTGAAGCAGATTCCAGGGATGGAGACCCCAGGTCTTCTTTCTGCTCTGTATCTTGGAGCATTCTTCTTTCTGAACACCTGATGTTTTTTTGAGAAATGGGAAAAAAAATATCAGGCCAATTGTACATAAATCATTGTATCAAAAATATTTTAACAGAATGACTGTTTATAACCCACTTACAGCAAGACTGCTCTGCTTTTGACTAAAGATAGAAATACTGGTGAGGCATTCTGATGAGGTAATATTACCACTCATAAGTCTTAAAAGACAGAGGGACCAAATGCATTACTCACTCATAAACACATTTTTTATTGACAAACCTTGGTGTAAAATAAAATCTATTTAGAGTGAATCATAGCGAAATATCAACAATCACTGCTACTGTTTCCCTAGAATATATTAGCATTTGTCATCTGGCAGAAGATGAACTAGACCTTCATTTAATATTGTTGTCACGTGACTGGTATAAGTATATGCTATTTTGAATCCACATTCTACAGCTAAAGGAACTGAGCCCCAGCTCAAAAAGATCACTGGCTAGGAGTGCGGCAGTCACATTACAAGTGATTTTTGTTGTAAAAGATTAGAAAGGATTACATTAGCTGCTCATTCGATAAAATGAATGTGTGGAAATCAATAACTTTTAAAATTATGGAGTAGAATGAGGTGGGTAGAGCATTCCCCTTCCTGTACCTCTAGCATTCCATGCATTTAGTAAGCTTCTCAGAAAGGTGCAGATGCATCTGAAGGCATAGCTATTTCACTGAAACAGTCCCTTGTCTGGAAGCTGTGACAGTGTTTCCCTCACAGAGGCAGGCAGGCAGGCAGGCACCCAGGGAGACTGAGAGCTCAGCCGAACCTCCCAGAGGGTACAGAGGGAAGTTTTTATTGGCCGAGTGTGGTGACTCAGGCCTTGATGTTTTAGCACTTGGCCCATGTGTTTGTGAGGTGCTATTAGAGAGTGTTTGGATTTGGAGATTGCTCACGTGTGCACACGTGTATGTATATGTGTTTGTGCAGGTCTGGGTGTTTTCCAGTGGAACATGAAGGATTAGCTTTCAGTGTTTGGCCCACCCTAACCTGTAGCAGATGGGCACCAGCTTTAAGTTCTCATAAAATCAACCCCAGGAGACTTGTTAAATAATTTATCCTCAACTTTGGAAGAGCAAAGGAATAAGGTGATCAAGGAAAATGGAAGCCACATGATAATGTGTCGTTGATGGAGCAGAGGTTACGTTTCACTGTGGTACATGGTGAGTATAATGTTGAATGGATTTGCGAGGGGTAGGGAAGTTAATTCTGGGGGTGGGGAGCCCGAGGAATAGACAGCCCCTGACTTTATTCCCAACAGCTGCAACAGAGAAAGTGAGGAAACCACCATTCTCTTCCCAGAAAATGGCCCCAACTTCAAGACATATTGGACCATACTCATTTAAAGGTCTCCCAATACAGTCATTTTATTTCATCCAGCTGTGGGGCCTGACTTTTGGCTAGAGGGGAGAGCCAGAAAGAGAGAGAGGGCAATAATGGCAAGATAAATCCATGGGATGCCTGTCAATACTTGTTTCTAAGCTGGGGATGTGGGTGAGGTTTTAGTAAAGTCACATGGGTGGTTTGACATATGCCACCACCTCCTGCTGCTTGGAATGACCCTGTGTTTCTCTGCCAATAGCTAGAGAGGTGAAAGGCCTCCAAGTTACACTCATGAAACTCTCCAGCTCTCATCCCATCCAATAAGATGCCCATGACTATAGCTCAATTCCCACATCCTCCTGCATGCATTGAAGCAAACATGGAAAGGCAGGGCTAGTCAGGATCAGTGATTGCAAGTAGCAGGAAGTATTTGGGTTGACTTGAGCTGAGACAGAATCTCGCTGGAGGGAGAATGAACAACTTGCAGAGCTGTGAAAGGTTTGGTCAGTGTACAGAGGAAAAAGGAGTCACATTGTCAGGACAGCCAGGGTCACACCACAGAAAGACCTGGATGTTGTTGAACTTCTCCTGAAGCACCCATTAAGTAACCCATCGCACTGGAAACATGGCCACACTTAGGTATTCCATTTTCCCCAAGTCGTCTACTTAGACATAGGACATTTGCATCTAGCTTCACAAAACAAGTCACAGAGTAAACTCTGATCTATTTTACCTCCAAGATGCCTGGGGGTGGAGGTGGTACTGATGATAGGATGACAAAATTATCATCTATTAGCAACATTAAGGTTTTCTCTAACATCGAGACCTCCCTTTCAAAGAGGGATAGAGATGGGAGCTGGTAGTTTCACCATGGACCTGTTGACTGCTATAATAGATAATTTTCTAGTTATCTATTAAATAGTTCAAATTTTCTAGAGGTTTCTTTGTCTCTGACCCATTCCAAAGGAGAATTGGTTTGGAGGTTGATTTAGCCAATGAAGGGCCTTGTGACACCTGCCATTGTGGGACCTACTGCAATCACATCCTTTGACTCAACCAAGGAAACAAGAGCTACAAACATCCCACACCTATAAAACTGAAGTCTCCTCTTTACTAGCTGAGGGGTAGTTTGATCCTAATAGAAAATCAAAGGCAAGTATTTATTTCTTGAACCACCTCACCAGACACAGCCTATCTGGTTAGGCTGCAGATCTAAAGACACAGCTGAGGGTGAGGCCTGTTTGGCCTCTGTATTCATCAAGTGTCTGTGCTGAATCCTTGTTGGCCAAGGCAGCTCCCCAGAACCAATCCTTGCACTGCTTTGGGGGGGGGGGGAATAATTCTCAGCTGTTTATCAAGCCTTCCTTATCCACTACTGCCCTAAGGAGGGGGTGGGCTGAGGTACAGAGACAGAAAACTGCTGAAGTATGCAGTCCTGGAAAATGTGTTATGTTATGGTAAGTATTGCGAGTATCTGTAGCTGGCCAATGGGGCTCCATGCAGGCAGGTGGCGAAGTGAGACACAGGCTGTCCTCATACATGGCGGGGCTTTATATTATAGAGTAAGAAAAGGGGAGGGGGGGCTGGAGAGATGGCTCAGTGGTTAAGAGCACTGTCTGCTCTTCCAGAGGACCCGGGTTCGATTCCCAGCACCCACATGGCAGCTAACAACTGTCTGTAGTTCCACTTCCAGGCAAACACCAAGGCAAATAAATAAATAAATAAAGTTAAAAAAAAAAAAAAGAAAAGAAAAGGGGAGGGGGAAGATAGATAGATAGATAGATAGATAGATAGATAGATAGATAGGGGAGAGAAAGAGAGGAAAGGGGAGGGGAGAAGGAATGTGCACCCTCTGGCAAGGGGTGGGGTGGGGTGGGGTGGGGGAGAAAACAAAAGGAAAAAGGGAGGGGTCTTCTTCTTAAATTGAGCCTGACGTCAGGACTCCAGGTGGGCCAGGTTATTGCTTATGGTCCAGGACTCCAAGGAGCAGGTCAGAACTCTAGCAGAAAGCGAATCACCTTTCTGAGCCTTTAATTTAGGGATATGAGGAAAGAAAACTCCTTCCAGTCTGAAAATGAATCAAAGAAATATGGATTTAAAATGCAGTGGTTAAATGTTTGGTAGCCCTAAAGAGAGTGGAGACATAAAGAAACACAGAGACCATTGACCACCTTGAGGTCCAGAGTTTCCTATGATTCAGGTAAGTACAGATTTGTCTTCAGTTGTCAAAATTATGTCTGTTGTGCCAAGTATCCAATTGCCAATCCTCTGGGACTTCACTAACTGTCTTCCCCAGCCGAAGAACTCATGGGAGATAAAATGCTTCCAGCCAATAAGCATGCAAAACAGAATTAATGTTAATGGTATGGATTATCCATTGATCTGGACTGTATGAAATTGTGATGGAATAAGGAACATGCGTTTGGTCTCTGCTTCTCTTTTCTGTCATGGAGTCTCTCAGATTTTCATAATTTCCTGGGCATTTAGGAATGCTAGGTACACCTTTTGTTTATAGCTAGCCTTTGGCTCTGTTCCTGACTGCACTTTGGAGTGATGGAAACATCTTTTGTTCTACTGAGATGACCGAGTTACTAGTTGGGGCTGGTTACCAGAAAGACCGAGCCATTGATAAGTTGGTGCTTGGAAACTGCAGCCTGGTTCCTTGTCTTTCCCTAAAGGGGAATTGACTGGGAGCCCTACCTAATATTGATTGGCAATCAAATCTGGTAGATATTCCTGAGGGCTGAGCTCCCTAGACAATACATGGATGCTCTGTCTGCCTATGGCCTATCAGTCTTTTTTATTCAGCTGTTTACCTGTCATTTTCAATGTCTTAAAAATAAATGAGTAAATAATAAATTGTTCCCCAGAATTCCTTTTACCAACTTAGCAGATGATCAAAGCATAGAAGAGGAAGCTGTAGGGTTAAAAATTATGGCTGCTGTATATCATCGGTGTGACTGAATCTGCCCTTTAGCAAAGGACTTTTTATTGATTCCACTTCACACTTTTAGCAAGTTAATTTCTATATACTAAACCATGATTCCAAAGGGACCATGACAAATGCAATTTCTCAATTAGAGGGCACCTCAGTTTCCCCCAACCAAGTTTTGCACAGGCTTTGCCCCTTTAGGAAACTCTTCGACAAGATTTACATATTTCAAACTAAAGTGATTGAAGAGAAAAGGCAGCTTAAAGGTGGGTGCTAACACCCCAGGAATCAAACCAGCCGCATAAATCTGCAGGATCTCTCTACACATAGCCAGTCAGAGAAAACAAAGCAAAACAAAACAGGTCGCAATTTGCCTGTGACAGGAAGAGTTGATACGGATTTCTAATGTTGAAATGGAGAAGAGATCCAAGAGGAGAGGAGGCAAGAATGTGGAAGGGAAACATGAGTGTGAGCAGAAGGCATCTCACCAGCCTTTCATCTCTCAGCCCCATGTCGCATGTTTCCATGTAGGACAACAGGCTGTGTTTCAGCCTGTAATCTGCTCTGTAGGAACAACCTCTCGTATGTTGTTCTAGAAGTAGAAGTTAAAAAAGTAAAAAGAATTTGTCTTGACTGTCTTCTCTATTTCCTATTGATACAGTTCTATTTCCCAGCACTCCTTCCCTCCCACAATGCACCCGGTGGGAATGGTTTGCAGTAAGGTGAAGGTCCTCTTAAGGGGAAGGGAATAAAAGAATGGGGAAGGAACTGAGATAGAAGATGGCTCAGCTCTGCCTCCCTCACCTCAGCTGCTGCCTCTCCCTTCAGCTCCCGCTTCTGCAGGACTGCAGGACTTAGTTCTAGGAGATCCAGAGACAGAAGTCAAAATGAAGTTGTTTGCTTTGTGATTTTTGAAATGTAAAGTTATACATATACTGTTTAAGTAAGATAAAATTCAAAGTAAATATATTTAGTAAAACTCTCTAAATCAATTTCAATGTTTGATTTTAAATGATCTCTTACAGCTAAATTTAAGTAATAACATTATCAAAGCTTTAAGCCATTCAGTTCCCCACCAGCCTAATTTCCTGCAGGCTGCAAGGTCTGACATTACAAGATGTTTGTATTGCTCCTTGTAGTTGGGATACAATTTAATTTTACAGCTCAAGAAATGGTTCGTGTAGCAAATATTCTTTAAAGAAATCTGTGGGATGAGTGAGTATTTTAAATAGTAAATATATAGTGAATAAACACTGTAGATGTATTGAAAGTATAGTGAATAAATAAGTAAATAGTGAATACTGGTGAGATGGCCCAAATAGTCAAAGTGCCTGAGGACCTGGGTTTGATCCCTGAAACTCACACAGTAGAAGGGGTAGCCAACTCCTGTCCTCTGACCGCCCCCACCCTGATGCAAGCACACACACATACATGTAAACAGAAGGTTTGTATATGGTGAGTGTGCAGGCTAGAGAGATGGCTCAGCTGTTAAGAGCACATATCGCTCTTTCAGGGGACCCAGTTTGGTTTCTAGCTCCCACATCAGACAGTTCACAATCATCTGTACTTCTAGCTCAGGGGACCTGATGTTCTTTTCTGGATTTCACAGGCTGTAGGCCCCTGCTCTGACCTTCACCTGCAATCCTGTGTCTCCCATTGTCTGGTATGTTTAGGCCTTCCTGCCTGGAGGGGTTGGCACAGGAACCTGGGCTTTTTGTCTGAAGCCAGTAATCTCCATCCACCTGGAGAACTCCCATTGTGCTTCCCACCCCAGGCAGCCCCATATTTAAGCTGAGATGGAGATTCAATAAAGTGGCATTCTCTTTGAACAAATGACCCAAAAGTCAGTGTCCTTTTCAATTGCAAGCCTGAGCATTAGTTGCCTACAAGTAGTGCAGGCCGCCACAGCAGTCACTTGGATTCATGTGTGAACAAAACCCTCTGTCTCACACAAAGATAGACATAATTTTAAAAAAATAGATCTTGACAAAAATTGTATAGTGTTTCAGGGAATGGGGAGAAGGAGGACAAATGTCTATGGGAGACAAAAATTCGTGGGTATATCTGAAAGAAATGGTAATGTAAAGCTTGGGAGTACTGATTATTCTCCCAAGGAAAGTTTCAAATCTCCAAAGGAAAGAACCAAGGTGCCACTGGTTAGACCTAAGCAACATGGAGGGTTGTTTGTCAAGTGTTTATGTTGCTCATCATTTCAGAAAGGCATTTCTGTGCTCAGTGCAGAGCCTGTCCTGTCTCCTGAGGTAGTCTTGTGTCAGATTCCACATGGCAGAACAGCTTGAACAGAGAGTAGGAATAAGAAATCTTTCTCTGAAGCTCAAAGGGGTGTGTGTGTTCAAGCTGCCATGCTTAGAGAACTGAGTGTAATATGGAATGGAGCCACTGAGACTGACAGTGGTACCCATGGTACAGTCATGAACAGCAAGACGTTGGGACCCGGGGAAGCTGGCAGAGCCATAACAGCACCTACTAATAATGACCCTAATATTGTAGGAGCATTGAAGATGGTAAAAGTCTAAGTGGGAGATATCGGGTGGAATCAGGGGAATGTTAATGTGTGGTAGGTTGTTGTCTGCTAGGCTACATCTGAAGCTCTGTCTAGAGCGCTTTGTTTTCTTCTCCCCATCAATCTGTCACTCAGGCCGACTGTTTATAAGAATCACACACAAAAAATGCATAAATACACAGGCCATAAATGTATTCTACCAAAAGTCCTTTGTCTCAGAGAAATGGAGGCAGAGCACATAGGCATGTAGGTCCATGGTTGTTTTAAATCTGTTATGCTCATCTCTGTGGGCTGCATGGCAAGCTGCTGAGGTAAGCACCCGTCAGGAAAGCCTGATGTAAAAGTAAACACAAGTAAAGCGGGGTGGTTTGAACTCCCTCCTCTGAAGTTGAAGGCTCCCTCTAACAGCTACCAGCTCTTCAAAAGAGCCAGGTCTGGCCCCTCCCCTCAGCCAGACAGACCAGGTTATTTGAGATCTTATCGGTTCTGGAAAGGAAAGAAGTTAAATTCTCATAGCCTTCTGGAAAGGATCAAAAATGCTTTGCCTTTTTACCTGGAGATTCAGTTCCTCTTGACAAGGGGATGAACTTGATGGGCTAATGTGAGGGACAAGTTCTTACAGACCTGGTTTGTTTTCAGTTGTGTTTGTGAAGTGTGTTTTAAGATGTGTCTACTTGTCACTGTGACATATACCAGTGTGTCTGTACTGAGGCAGCCCCTTTTAGGGACATTACCCCTCAAAGGGCCTTAAAGCCTTGTTGTTAACCTATCCCTTTTAAATGAAGACGCTGTACCTCTGGTTCTGCCTCCTGCCACTGACATCACCAAGGAGGGCAAAAAGCTACATAAGAATACAATACTTCAACCTCAGAAGCCTAAAGTCCCGTCCTCACATATTAATCATGTGATCCAATGGGTTGGGTTTCTGCTGTCCAATTTCTAGAACAAGCTTCTTTGGGCACAGAACAACATGCTTAAAATCTCAGGTGGTCAGCAACCCTACTATTTATCTGCAGAAGCCTTTTGCAAATCAGCGGACTGACAGACATCCAGCTGGGAGCTCTGTTTGGAATTTCATTTCACAGACATGGCTGTATCACTCATTTATTTGAGAGCATACTTCTAGCAACTGTGCACCACACATCAGCTTTTTCCCTAACTAAACATTGACCTTGAATGTGTTGTTAAGTGGCCACTAATACTCTGAGCACCTTCCAATGTCATCCTGTTCTCCTTCCAACTGCCAAATGGAGGAGTTACTGTTAATACTCCCATTTGGTAGGTGAGAAAAATGGAGGCTGGGAGGGAATTGGAAGAAATACTGGAGCAAATATCCTAGACAATGTCTTGACTGTGGCACTATCAAGTGTTTGCTACGTTCAAGGTGGAACAAGCATGAGGCACAGCTTCATGAACTCATGTTTCATTAGGAGAGGCAGAATTATAAAATAAGAAAAATTATATACATAGTATCCTAAAGGAAGGTGCAATGAAAATTTCAGGTGATGGGGATGGGGGAGAGGCAGTCAGCAGGACCATCATCTCAGACTGCCTGACTGGGAGAAATGAAAGTCTGGGGACTCCTCAGTGAGTCAGGAAAAGTTGCATCCAGGAGAAAATTTAAACTTCAGTGATCAGACTTTCTCTGACAGATGCATACAGTAGATCTTAAAGCACCACTGCTTTCCAGGCTCATGCCCTCAACTAATAAGAGAGTTAAGGGGCTGCTCCTGAGGAATGTAGATATAGGGGTAATTGTGGTGCAGCCCTGCAGTGGAATGGCACTGCTGGCCGAGCACAGCCCCAGGCATGGCTGTGTGGATCTGTGCCCACCGCTCTCTTAAAAAGAAACACGTGGCAGCAGGTCCTGTCTCTTCTTCTTACCCCTTCCCTTCTGCTTCCTCTCTCTCCCCCTCCCCCTCCCTTCTCCGGATATCCGAACTTCCTAAAATAAACTCTCTGTGTGGCACCTGGCATTGAGTGTGAGCGTCTCTCCCACTTGCAAAAAAAACTAACAATGGAGCATTTGTAAACCTTGTCTCCAGAGAGTTAATCCAGAGATAAAAACCCAGAAAGAAATAAGTGTCCATATTGTAAGTATTCCTGGCACACCGCATGATGATCCCAACATGGCGCTGGGTGAAATAAGAATTCCTGGCATGTAGCAGCCACATGGTAAAGCCAACATGGCTCCTCGTAAAAAACGGCACATCCGTAGGCGTGGCTACGTGGATCAGTGCCCACCCTTTCTCTTAAGAAGAAACGTCACCTCTCTCTCTTTCTCTCTCTCTCTCTCTCTTCTTTCTCCTCCCCCACTCTTCTCCCGGTACCCGCTCGGTAACTCTCTGGAATAAACTCTTATGTGGCATTTGGTGGTGTGTGTCTCTCTTCCTATGAGCCAACCTAACATTTTGGTGCCGACACCCGGGAGCTTAGGTGCACATATGCTAGGAGAGACTCACTGTCAGGCCAGGCCGCCTTCCACCTGCTCCACCTCTGCAGCGTGTTCAAACACACTGGCTTCGATTGGTAAGTTTTCCTCTTTCAGTCAGCAAACACAAACTATCGTCTCTAGCTTTCCGGTAGAACTCTAGTGTCATGGACGACTAGCCACAGTTTTCACTGGTCATGGCTGTGGCTTCTTGTCTGATACTCATTCCTGGCCTTCCCTATTATTGGAGCTCTTTCCGTGGACTTGTTTGCAGGGTTCTACCCTGCATGCCTATTGTGGGTGCTAATGAGCTCTTATGATAGTGTGCAGAATACCCAGTGTAACACTGACGAGCGTCTGTAGTGGATAGTGATGTGTTTGGTGCCTGCTCCCGAAAGCTATGGAGTTTTTAAGGCATGGCTTGCGTTGGTTTGGGCTTAACCCTGCTCTGAATGCTGATGAGCATCTAAGAATAGTTGGCATGGTTTGCACACCCACTCTCATGGTGGCTTGTGCCATTCTGGACATTGTCCCAACATCTCTTCTAGAGCAGAAGAGCTGATTAGCTGTAGCTCTGTTGCCCCTCAGGACCACTCTACTGGGGGACCCAGATTTGGCGTGTTCCCTCCTCCTCTGGGCCTTAATAATGGAGAGTGAGTCAGCAGAAAATCTCTCTCCATCCTCACCTCTACAATGCATTCTTGAGACTTTCAAGCCACTTAGCCTTTTTGCCTTACCAAACACCACCAAGCTCATCCATTTTTTGCACAAAGAAATGGCCTAAATATTCTTTAGATTACTCAAAAATAGCCTCTTAACAGCTCACTCAGCCCAATATTTTACAGGAGCTAACTTTTGCAAGCTTACAAGTGGATAGAAAGAGTTATCCCTATCCCTTTCCATATCTCAGGTCTAAATCTTCTCTCCCAGCTTCCTGTTCTTAGAGAGAGTTTCCCTATGTCTTCTCATATCTCAACTCTAGCTTCATGTTCTAGCGCATCTGTTTCTGGCCAATGACCAGATTCTCTCTAGAACCTCTACATTTCAAATCTTAACACTCACCTGCTTCCAACCTTTTCCTTTGCAAGAACTCCAAACCTGGCAGCTACATTTACCCCACCAGTCACTCGTTCTTGAATTCTAAGGACCCTAATCCAGTTTTCCCTCTGCGGGAAGCGGCTGCCATAAATGAGATAGTAAGAGTTTATACCCTGTTTCCTCTGTCAGAACTTTCTTAAGTAGAAAATTAGGCTGTAGAGCAAAAGCGAGTTTTGGAACAGGCCAGAACTCATGCAGCTAAAGTTCATCAGGTTTTTAAATGTCTCACAAATGTTCTAAGGTTCAACAGGTTTGTAAATACCTCACAAATGCGCTCTCACAGCATACTAACCTAGAGCCTGAGAACACTGAGGGAAGCCAGCTTACCATGACCCTAAATGAGTGTCCCCAAGCCCCACGTGGCAGGGAAACATTACACAGAGACCAGCTGATCCCCTAGGCCTGGCTGTGGATGATTGGTGCTGCCAAGGCTTCCCTAATCTAACCACCGTCATCACAAAAAGGGAGCCTTGTATAGTCATAATGGTATCAGGGCGGTCCATCTCCTCATGGACACCAGGAACCACATACTTGATCCTGCAGGAACTTTGGGGTCTCACCTCTCTTTCTTTCTAGCCTCCATTGTCGAGGTAAGAAGCAAACAATTCCAGCCTCATCAGATGGCACCACTTATATTTTCAGAGATATCACTGTCACCCACTCATTTTTGGTCATGTCAACATGCCCCATACCCCTAATGCGAAGGGATTCTTTTCTTTAGCTAAAGTAAGAGCTTTCATTTCCCTTAGTCACATTTGGCCTGAATCCAGACTCTGCCAGACACTCTAGCTGCCTCCCTGCTCACCTTGCCATCTGCTCAAACCTGTCAGCTCTAGCCTTCCAGTCTCCCAGGTGGACCTCAAGTGTGGGACATCCAGAATCCTAGTGTCACTAGACACATCGCTCGAAAATTCCCCATCTCTGAGTTTTCAGTTCCAATCTGCTTCTCAGAGCCGAAGTAGAGATGGTTACCACCAAAAGGCTCTGAGGTGTTTCGCTTTGCCCCTCCCTTCTCTCACAGACTAGCCCTCCAGCTACCACTTCTGGAGAATGGAAAAACCTAGAAGCCATCTTACCATGGGAAAACAGTTGACTGCCAACTAGAAGCCATTTTTTAGAGCCAATACAGGTAAAACAGACCATTTCCCCACCTCCTAGGACTAAAGGAAAGGAACCAGAAGCCATTTTATCCTCAGCAAAGAGTAAACAAAAAACAGGTGACATTTTAACTTTTTTCATCCCCAGAACTAGCACAGTGTGATATGTGTCACTTCCCAAGGTTCTCTTACTAACTCATAGTTTTTTTTCGAGCTCCAGAAAATCAAAATTTATCAATCCATGGCTTAGATTCATCCATACTGCAGGAGATGAGCCACAAAACCCAACAGAACCACTGCCAGAGGATACAGTTCCTAGAAGAGACCGACTTTGCCCTCAGACAGCTTGAAGCAGCCTTGAGATCTGTCAACCCCGTTCTGGTTCAATACATCAACCTTCTCCCCTACCTAAACCTGGGTTTCTTTTTATAATTAACATAAAAGGGTGGATTGTAGGTATTCCTAGCACACCATGTGATGAACCCAACATGGCTCTGGGCCCTTGGAGGGCAAAGTGTTAACTGGAAATAGTTAACATGGATATAGAAGGTAGGGAGCCCCTTAGATTGGGAAGATCAGCCAAACTCATGACCTTAGATAAAGAGACTCGGTACCAGTGATTGGAATAGTCCCACTTGTCACAGTCGTGAGTGATTATGTTACCCTAGATCAAAACAGCTTTCCAGTATCTCTACCCCAAAGTACCCCAGATTCCAGATGACAATCTTTGTAAGATGAACTCCCCCATTTCTGACCCCTTAGCTTTGCTTCCCTGAGTTTTGTCTATAAGGGGAGTCCTTTGGGCTAGACAATCTGTATACTTGCTTGGACTTGACAATAATATTTCTCAATGCAAAACAGTAAATCTCTGCCAAGAACTACATGGCTTTAGAGTTGACCTGACCTGGGCAACAGAGAATAAAGAATTAACAGGCATAGGTCCAAACAATCTGGGATTAGGTGAGCTGTGTGCACCAATGGAGACACGCCAACAGCCCAGATGCTCAGCATGCTTATTATATACAGCTGACCAAAGGGGTAGTTAGTTCAGTCTCCTCTGCAGGGGAGCAGTCTGCTGCTATGGTCTTTTGGGAGGAGGAAGCTGCAGTTGACGCTTGCTGCATACTCTGTCAGCATTGACTCTCAGACCAGGGGATGGTCTTGACATTCTTAAGGGTCTGAGGCATTGGAGTTCTTGACATAGCCCTGATCATATCACAAATGTTCATTTATACTGAAGCACACTGAGTCCTCACAAATTCCTACTGATTTGTGTGTGTGCATGGCATTAAGAATCAAACATCAAACATGGGGCCTCACATGATAGATAAACATTGTACAACTGTTGTTCATGCTAAGCCATGAGCTATTATGTACATAGTCAGCTACGTGAGGAAAAAAGCACAATAGATTCTAGAAAATTCCCTGTATACCCTTTCCTAAAATTAAATCTCATTAAACAATGATACCACCTCAGGCAAAGTCTCTTCCCTACTACAATGCATAGAGCTTTGATTTACAGAAAAGATAGGACTTGAAAATACATGTAAGAGATAAACTCATTGGAGAGCATGATTTATTAGTGAGGTATAGAGTAGCAGGGATAAAGGACTCCCTTATACACTTGCTTGCTGTGTAGTGAGGGCAGCAGTTCAGGTTTCAAGTTCTGCTTAAGTCAGGAACCAAGGCTGCTACTTCTGTTCCTGACTGTAAAGTTCATTTCATACCTGCCAGCACAAGGGAGAGTCAGCAATGCTGTTGTCAATGACAATACCCTGGCCCTTCAGACCTTGTGTGTATGTGTGTGTGCATATATATGTATAAATAAACAAGCTAAATCTTCTTGTTTTCATCTCTGTTGGTTTAATACCATTTACCTCTTTTTTTCATGGCACTGCATCATTTAACAGGCAGATGCGAATGATGGCTCCCAGTGATGCTCACAAATGTTCCTTCTGAGTTTTACAGACATTGACCACAAATACAATTCTTGACCAGAGGACACAGGGAAAGGAGATAAATAATACACTTTTTAGCCCACCTTACATCTGTGCTTGGGAGTGTTCTAGCATGGACTTAGAAGGGAACGCCTTCCAAGCACTTCTTCCCTTGAAAGCTTTAGGCCGCAACCAGAGCTTTGGCAGAATGTGGTATTCAGATCCTTTTCATGTTGCCTGTGCGCCTGCTTCCCACCCACCTGCATGTACAGAGCATGAGCCACAGGCCCTGAGCAGCTAGAAGTGTGGTCCACTTTATGCAAACAGAGCATGCTAATAAAACCCTCTGGTCATATTCCCCTGCATAAGAGACTAGGGCTGCAAACATTTGGGATCACACACAGATGTTTCAGGAACTGTAAGGCCAGGCTAGTTCCAGAGAGACTCTGCTCTCCTTAGCAACTGTAGAGAAAACTGTGATCCTGCAAATGGTTGCTGTTGCCCCATAGTCAGTGTTTGCCAGCCTCTTCAGACACCAGAAATACCCACAATCTTATAGCATGCTCAGATTCCTCTGTCTTAATAAAACCCTCAGCCTCTCCTTTTGTCTGTTCTCTAAACATATCAAGGCTGCATGGCCTGTCAATGTGTCTCCCAGATGGCAATCATATTCTTCCTCCCAAATAGAAGTTTTCTCATAAATATTTCTCTTTATTTTTGTTTGACAATTCAATCTAATAATGCCTCTCAGTTATCTGGCAGGGATTAAGTCCCATGGGGAAGAACATGGTGTCACCCTATCTCTCAGAAGAGAGAAAAGAAGTTAATTGGAAAAGGTCTGTTAGTAGCTTAGAGCAAAGGACTTGCCGCAGGCTTTAGTGAAAAGCCAAAGTGACCCTCTTGGGGCTAAACTGTAGTCCAGGGCCTGTGGAGGGGTGGGAGTCCTGGGCGTCCTGCTTCCACCCTCCACTGTGTGCAAATCATTTCCTCTCTCACTCCAACATCCATTGATAGTTCTATAAATCCATTCTTTCTTCTCTACTTAGATTAACTATTTTATTCAGAAGTTCTGTTGCCTATTTACACACACACACACACACACACACACACACACACACACACACACACATCAGAATCAGGATTTTTATTCCAGTTAGTGGGATATAGTTGATTCTGATTCTCAAACTAATTCTCCAGATTAAGAATGTGTATCTCTGCTCCGTGAGAAGCTAAATGATCCCAGGGCAAATCACTTTGCTTTTTTGAATTACAATTTCTCATTATATATGACAAAAGAGTTAAATAAAATCTTTTATTTCCTTTTATGTGTTGATCTAAAAAACCCAAGATACATAATTTTCCTTTTCTTCTTTTTCTAAAGGTTAGTCTAAAATTGCCATTTTTGTTTTGAGAGGATTATTTGCATTCATAAAACCATTTAACTCAGGCATAATAGTGGTCAGTTTAAAGCAACACATGACTAGTAGCCCATTTATTTCTTAGCACAGGGAGAAGGAAGGAGTCTGGCCTGTTGTATCAAAGGGCTTGGAATAATTGTGAATCCCCTGACCCTCAGCGGGGCAGATTTGCTGCTTCCTCTAACAATGGAAGCGCTCTTCAGATGGATTTGTGTTCCTGGATCTGATGTGGGGAGAAAAAGCAACTCTCACCCACCTCTTCATCCTCCCTCACATCCCCCACCATTTCCTCCACCCAGAGATGTCCAATACCCAAAGCCCTAAGGGCTCTCTTTCTCTTACATGCTTTCAAAGCCTGGGATTTGATCTTTTTAATGAGACCTGTCAAGGTGATTTGAAGAGGATGCTGCATGTGTTTCCCACATTGTATTTTTCACTGACTCCTTCCTGACAGACCTGGCTGCATGGTCACATTCATTGTTCTGTGTGCCGTGTGTGCTTAAACGCATCGCCCTACATCTCTGAATAAAAATTAAAAGACCATCTATTAACTCCAACTTTTAATTTGCTTTTTAAAAATATCCTTTTAGCTATTCTGCCACATATATGGGTATTTCATTAAGTTGCAGTTTTAGTCATTTTTTTTTCAATGCTAATGAAAACATTAGAAGTCTTTCTGAGTTAGAGTTGAGAATAAAAAAATAAGGTAAAAACAAAAAGAGACGCAAGCATGAGAACTGCTTAAAGATGTTCACTTCGATCAAAGATCGCTGGTGGAGTTTGGGTTTTCACCTTATTCCCCACAGCCAGCTGAACAGTGGAACAGGTAACATGGAAGAGGGCTGTTTTTATGTTTTGAATATTCCTGTCAGCCTCCTGATGTGATAGCAATTTCACTATCACAAGAGCTCATCTTTCCAAAGACTTTTGACTTAAACTAAGGGCCATGGAGGGAAATTCTTTATAGAACATTAAAGATAGTTCTAGACAAAAATCAGATCAGTACCAATTTTCCTTTCTGCAGATTCCTTGGTGTTTTATATTTGCTCACATTTCTAGCTAGTCTCTCCTTGGAGGAAGTCCAGGGAGAAATTGATGTCAACTTAAATACAGACTGTACATAGGAGTTTAGACTCTGTAGCTATGAATCCATCAACTACTAATCAGAAACCAAAGGACATCTTCAAAGGTTAAGAAGAGAGCATTTCACTCAGCATGGTAGTGCCCCAGATCTTTTAGCTTCTGTAAAATTTGTAGAGGACTTTCGGAACACAGAAGCTCCTTAAGTCTGTAAACAGTGAAGAAAATGCATTATTCTTGTTACCAACCAGAGACAGTTGCCATTCCTGCTAGAGAAGAAAGCGCCTCTACTATAGACTATGAAATCAAATTTTTCAGGTAGCAGCAAGTAATTGATACCATGGGGTGACCTTTGTCCACAGTAGGCAATTTCAATCTGTGAAGCACAGTCCTGGGACCAGCTCCCCGTGCCTCCACAAGCTAAGCCTGGAGAACAATGTGCCCAGGTCACTTCTCTGCCTGTCCTGTAAGTGTTGTCCATCTTTATCACCTTTGTTCCTAGAGCCTTTGTTTGAATTTAGATGCCCCCGATGGATTCATACATTTTTTTATAAAATTATTAATCTATCCACCTGAGACACTAAATTGGAATCAGATTCATCAACTTACTCTGTGGTTCCAGGTTTAGAATTGTGTTTGATTTGGAGCACATAACATTTGTTTTGGTTTTTTTTTGTTTGTTTTTGTTTGTTTGTTTGTTTTTTTAAATGGATTTTCAGGTCCTGCCTTTAAAAGTATATTCATCAGAAAGGTTTTTGAAAAACAGAAAGACAGAAGTCTGAATAAGACAGACTATTTTTTCCCCTACTGACTATTTCATGTATTTGAAATTAATTGTCTTTCTTGGGATTGTCCAAGCCTCCATCACCAGGAGTAAGCTTCAAGATGAATATTGATGTTATTTAAATATCAGTTTTGGAAACTGTTAGGAACATTGTACATGCCTGCCTTTGGAAATTGCTCAAGAATTAAATCATTTGGAAAATTCACTTTCTAACCTATGGCTACTCTTGAAATTCTTGACATTGAATATGTAATGGCTTTCAAATCAGGATTGTTTGTTTCAAAGTTCAAGGTTTTTGTAAATGCCTTAGGTAAGGAAAAATGTACTGAAAACTCCTAATGTAGCAATTTAAGACATAAATTATGTAACTGCAAAGAGTCGAAGATCACAGCTCCTAGAGCCAATTTAGATTTCAATCAGATTTTTCATTCCAATTTTAATTAAAGCATTTGACTTAGAAAAATGACTATTAGTAAAACTGACTGCCAGTGAAGCAAGAAAGAAAAATTAATTGGAAAAAATGTAGCAGGCAGGCTTCTCTGAAGATTTGTAGCATATGCTGGGAAAGGGAGCAGAAGAAAGTCTGAATGAAGTCTCAGTACAGACAGTTGTATTTCTCTTTCCAGGTAATATAGAAAGATGCATGTATCACTTTTTCTCCATAGATGCTGACATAAGTTAAAACCAGAGAAAGCCTCTCTCTTGAAAAAAAATTAAAGTCCAACAATAACTTCAAAATAATACATGGTTAACTAACTCATGGTTAGCTTCTCTTCCCTGGCCTGGTCAGGCTAACCTCTAAGATATGAATCAGTCAGCTTGTATTTGCTGAAGCTTTGCTTATTTGCCTGGGCACCAGCAAGATGACTGAAGGGGCGTGGTTCTTGCTCTTGGAAAGCGGAAAGCGTGCAGTCTTATGAAGCAGAGGAGTAAAAGGAGAAGTCTGAGAAAATGGATGGCAAAGTCCATTGTCTTCGAAAGGTAAGACAACACTCACCTGGCTTCCTCCACTTTACCAAGTCTAAGAATTTAGGGGATTGGATTTGAGCAGATCTAGGTAAGTCAAGAGTTGTTCCTCGGGTTGTTACGCATCCCAGGGCCAAATGTGGTTCTGATTGAAGGTTCAAAAAGGCCAAAGGAGGAGAGGACCTCAGCTGTACAGACACAGGAACTCCAGCTGTACAGACACGGGAACTCCAGCTGTACAGACACGGGAACTCCAGCTGTACAGACATGGGACTCCAGCTGTACAGACACGGGAACTCCAGTTGTACAGACACAGGAACTCCAGCTGTACAGACACGGGACTCCAGCTGTACAGACACGGGAACAAAGATGTCATGTCAGGTGTGACGTTAGTTACCTGACATCTTCTGAAGGCTGTGTCTATTCACTTGAGTTGTGTTTGCTCACTGGAGGCACTGGAGGTCTAAGTGGTGAAGATACCGTTCCAAACAGTCCTAGACAACAAAGACTGGCATGGAGTACATATGGACAGAAGTGACAAGAAAAGGCTTTCCCATATCACATTTAGCTGGGCTTTGAAGTAAGCATCGAGGTTTGCTATGCAGAGAAGGAAGAACACACAAAGTCAGAGGGCCAAAATTAATTGGAAACCAAGGCTGGCAAATTAAAAATGGGAATTTAAAAATCCACCAAAAGGACTGTTAATACTCACTTTAATCCTAGCCAGCCCATCTATGGGTCTTCCCAAAGGGAAAAGTTAAAAGAAAAAGAGGAGGAGGAGGAGGAGGAGGAGGAGGAGGAGGAG